>JAVSBS010022095.1:0-83882 GCA_033124195.1 Coracias cyanogaster
TAGTGTAAATCAGGAATGTTCCCTAGAATTCAACAGAGATGTGGATTGATACTTGTTGAAGATGACTGTAGGAAGATGATGAGGGCAGGACAGCCAGGACCTCAGTATACTTCCAAAAGAGTTTAGCATCATTATTTTTCAGCGGCCAGCTTCAAAGACAAATCTTGGTTGAGGATAACAGCGTCTGACCCCACTAAAAGTTATCCCCAAAGCTGAGAATGGTTTTGTCTCAGATATTTATCACACAGATGGATAAGGGGAAGTTTTCAAGCAGCCTGGATCTGGCCAAGGAGATGATGCTCCCTTTCACCTTGTGTTCTCCATGTTTCGGGGCACATTTAAAGCCGTCTGCCAGGAGAGAGGGCATTAGCAGAGCCAGAGCTTCAATCTTAAAACATGCAGCAAAATGCAAAATGCTTCATGCCTGGTCACATTGTGCATTGCTAGTGGCATTAGGAAGGCTTCGGGATGCACTCCCACCTCTAGAAGCAGACAGCTGTGAAAGGCAACTTGGAGCATTTAACATGAGTTTAAGAGGTTTAAGCCTGTTTCCCTGCATTAAGCATGGATGCATACACTGGAAGAACAAGAGATTAGCACATGGTGCTCACTGGAGGAGAGACATCTGCAAAGCAGGAGTGTTAAGTGGGGATTTACTATTAGCACCATCCAAAAACCCAGTCCATTACAGTTTTTCCAGTATGGACCATGAAGACCTCAGCCCCTCTTTGTATGACATCCAGAATGGAGGGAGGGATGGAGGATCCTGATTATAGTGAGAATGTTCAAAATCTGAAGGAAATTTAAGCAAAAAAGCAAGTTAAAAAAAGAATTTGGTAATATGGGATGTGGAGAAAGGGAACAAAATAAGAACTCTATGAAAGGTAGGACTCCAAACACTTTGGAGGATCTTTGTAAACATTTTGTTACACTTCTGTTAAAAATCAAAGTGTATCACAAAACATGAGGAGGATATTACAGCTTTTAAAATATATGTTTTCATTTTCTTTTGAAAGACTGAACTTTTCAAAAATGTCTGAAGAAACTTCCTTTATTTCTAGTGAGAAAAAAAAATACGGGTCTTGAAGGAAGGCTGCCACGACATCGCCATTTTTCAGTTATCTGCAGACAACATTCAAATACCTCTGTGCTGAGAAAGACCATGCTTAGCCCAGGTGTCACCATATCCGAGCAGGAGGTGGCCATGAGAAGGAGAGCTGCCTGGCTTCACAAACAGGACCAGACACAAGTCTAGTGAAAATCAGGGCAAAAACCTGCACAGGAGAACAGGCCAGCTGAACTTGAGTAGAACTCTTCTCTCTAAAATCTACAGATTGCAATTTATAATTTAAAATTATTTTACCTTCTTCTTTAGTGATACAGTGATTTGTACCTCAATTCCTTTCAAACCCCTCACGGAGCCTTGTTCTGCTCAGCCTACGAGATGTGAGAGCAGCACAGGACAAGGCAGAGAAGATGAAAGTCAGATTGATGACACTTTTTTTTGTTTTGGTGAATATATATATTCTTTTACTCCAGGCCTCACATAAAGCAGCACTGCTACTATTGGGTTTTTCCAAGACTCCAAAATAAACACATATCCAGAAGACTTATTCTCATATTTCCAGCTATAGCAGAGGCATCCAGGGTTTTGCTTCTTCTACCTTGGATGTACTTGTCTGTGTTGATTCAGAAGCAGACTAATGTATAGGACCTTAAATTCTATATGACTCTGCGTAATGTAATGAACACCAACAGGCTTTAAATCTCCTCTATCTCATGGGTGCATTTTATTGCATTATGTGGCAAAAATCCAAGAAAAAATTTGCAAAAAAAAAAAAGAAAAATACATTGCTACTGAATTTTCCAAACATATCACAGGAATGTGATCTCCACTTAATATACATACTGATGATCTATTTGGAATTTTTATCCTCAGTTATGAAGAAAAAGAAAATGTTATTCCCTCAGAGGCCAATTTTCATCTTGCTCTGGAATTCTCATTTAAACATCTCAGAGAACACTTTGCCTTCTCTAGATATTAACTACTACTTGTCTCTGGCTTGAGGCTCACGTCTGTTACCGTATGAGCTACATGGAAACAAATTCCTAATCATATTTCTGACAAGAGTCCTCACAATCTACTTGGCTGCCGTCATCCCATTTCCAGTATTTCACTAGTAAAAACGTAGGAAAGGTTTAGTCTCCTCGTAGCCAGCATGTGTAACTCCCATTAGCAGGAGGTGTGCAGATCAAGAGAATATATTGTCTAAGGAGATGAACTGCATGGCAAGTGCTGCTGCCATGGCTCGCTTTCAGATTCCAAGATGTAGATACATAGTGAAGAGTTTGCAATAATTAAAGCAAATGCCTGGATTCTTCTCCTCCTCTCATGTTTGGTATCAGTCAGGATAAGCCGGGCTGAAGTCAGGCTGAGGATCCATGGGCAGTGCACAAGTGAAGCAAAGGGCTCTGAAGTGCTGCCTGGCTTTACAAAATGAATGGCTTTGGCACTAATAACCACGATTCCAAAATCCTCAGAACCTGTCACTGCTGTGAAGAGCAGAACTGCCTGTGATGAAACCTTTATCCCACTAGTTCCTGCTTAACATGGCACCTAAGCACACCAGTGTTTCAGGTTTGGTTTTCCATTACCTTGCACCCTACATAGGTAATTCCGTCTGTGCACGTTGGGTGTCATCCTGACCTGGAGATGATATTTAATGTATGTGCCTCTGCTCCCCATTTGCATTATGTGCAAATGGTCACAGTCAATTTCATATTTATATTGAATTAGAATCATAGAAAGGTTTGGGTTGGAAGGGACCTTAAAGATCGTCTAGTTCCAACCACTCTGCCACAAGCAGGGACACCTTCCACCAGACCAGATTGCTCAAAGCCTCATCCATATTGGATGTATTACACGTATTAGAGTCAGATATTACAAATGTCCAAGATCAAGCCACAGCAATTATCTCAATGACTTTGTTAATTTTCATGAATCCTCTCAGGATGTGATTAGATATAGAACTATATCAGATCAGTGGCGTACTGCAGGTAGGAATTACATGAATTATCTAATGCAAATTAGATAATAGGTAAAGTTGCCAGGAAACAGTAATTTGGTCTTGGGTGTAGAAAAAATCACGACCAGCAATAGTAATTGAAAATTACTAATTACCCATGTGTACATATACTCAATGCAATCGCCTTTAGATTAGGAAATAAAATGGGTAATCCTCGCCATGGGAGCAGTTACTTGTTATGGGTGTACCTGGAGGTGCATACACCTCACCTCCCCTAGCATGCTGGGACCCAGGGAGTAGGCTGCCTTGCTGAAATCAAAGGAAACTTAGAAGCTTTTGGTGTATGTCTCCAGAAAGTCCACCTTAGGCGTGTTCTGCTCTCTGTTCTTCTCCCGACACCATCTTCCTAAACTTTAGGGTTTGACTCTTTACTCCCTTCTATCCCTTTTCCCCACCATGACCCCTGTTCATTACAGCACCTCAGAGATACTCTGTTCAGCTCAGCTTTCCTCACACATCTCCAAACAAAACCCCAGCTTGTTGTGAATTAAGAGAACAAAGGAGAGCTACTATGAAACACTTCAAATGGCTATTTGAATGAGAGAGAATGGAAAATGCAACTCTAATACTTTCTCCACATCCCTGCCATACAGATGGACATCACATTGGTGACATCTCAACCCCTGGAAGGTATTACTGCCATGGGTTGCATACTGCTCACAACAAATAGCACACATTTATCTTCAAACTAGGAACCACCTGGGGGGAATACTCTAGACTGAACCAAAACAAGCCATGATCCTTAACAAACCTATAATCAAAAAGTCAACATTTGTCTCATATAACAAAACACTTTCAGCTAAAGAGACTTACACTTTCAAGCACCATAAGTGGGGGTTTTTTTCAAATCGCATGTATGTATGTATATTCTTCCTAGTCCTGCTTGAAATATTTTCATTTAGACTTTTTATTTTCCTACTCTCCAACTACTTTTACCTCCCAAGCCCTGTGTGTGGATTCAGTCCCAAACTCTTTACAGGCCAAAATATTTGCAGTGGAAGCTTTGCTTAAGTCAGGACATGGGAAGAGACTCTCTATGTACATTTTCAAGTGTTCAGCCTGCAGTTATCCATCAGATTTTAAGCCACGTAACCAGCTTGGCACACTGGTCACAGAGCTGATTTTTCAAAATCATTATTAAAGTAACATGTTCCAGCTCAGGGTTTAGGAAGACACTTGAAAACATGATCCAAACACTTTTAAAAACCTGGGGGTAATATTGTTTTTTCAACATCGGTTGAGCAATACAAACCTGATTCTGCCTCCAAGGAAATCAACAGTTCTACAGGAACAACTGCCAGATGAAGGCTTTAACAGCCCCAAGAAAAGGTCTATCTATGCTCTATCACGTGTAATTAATGACTGTGTTTAGTGAGGGAATAGCTAAATCAATGGATGTGAAGAAATTTAAACACAGATCTTCTTGTTTCAGCTATCCATAGAATGAGGTTTATGTATTATTCATCACACTGAAGATACCTACTTTTTTTCACAACATAGTTTGTTAAACAGGGTCCATGGTTCTGTTAAACTGTGTAGATACACATAATCCAGACACGCAGAGTGAAAGTGCCAAATTCTTAATCTATTTGGGAGGTATCAGAGTACTACAGCTGTTTATTACTTCTAAAAATCAGGGTGACGGAGACTAGAAGCAAACCTTATCTGTATTTGTACACATAAAAGTAATACTAGTGGAAGAGTTTTAAAAAATTGAATGCAAAAGGCACAACTGGCGTAAATCAGCATAGTACCACTTAGCCGATTGCAGCAGTTCCAATCAAAAAAGCAGAGATCTGCCCTAATAACCATATTATTGATGTCTTCTTTAAAACACACACTCTTATATAGACAACATATTCAACACGTCAATCCTCTAGGATTATTATAGAGCCATAAGGAACAGTGACAATTATTGTTTCTATTTAAGAGATGCAAATCAATATTAATTAAAATTAGACAACTGTTTGTGATGTAAGGGTTCCTTGTACTCAAAGGGCACAGTGGCCATTAAATATATTAAGACTTATTACTTAAAAGATTTTAGACAAAGTCAATGCATCGTGTGTCCTAAGGGACAGTTCAATGCCTCAGTAATGTTGTACAACATTTAACTATAGGTGCCACAATCAAAGGCAAACACAATTAAGTATCAAACAGTTAAATGTTATGTGTCACTCTCTAAAGAATCTATATTGAAATGCTTAATTAAACTTTGTTTATTAAAAAAAAAAAACAAAACTATTTTCATAGCATGGGCTAGCACCAAAAATGAGCGCTTATTTGATTCATATTAAATAACCTGCATATTAAGTCGCCCGGGTTTCTCCTGTTCATTATCATGAAGGCAGCATTTGCATTTCTTGATAGACTATTCCTGTTTCCTTCCCCTTTTTTTCCTGTCTTACATCAGTCAGTGGAAAGAGTGCCACCACAGGCCATCATTAACCTTCCAAATCTGCCTCAAAACAAATAGTACAAGAGCTCACTAATTTGAAGATCAAAAAGCCACTTGTCCATTATATAATTGGAATGAAAGGCAAAATGTTGCAGTTCTGAAGAGCACAGTAATTACTAGCTGTTAATTGCTCTCTCGTGGTGGCTCACTTTTAATTAAAAAGAACAGCTCGTCGCAGGCCGATAAGCAATGGTGGAGACCACTGGTTTAATCAACAAAGCAGAAAAATTTGTTTCTGCCGCAGCCAACAACAGCTTGAGAAATCTTCAGATGTCCAATTGAGATTAAAAACTGTCTATTTAGTGCAGTCAGATTTTATTTTAACCAAGGAAATGACTATTTGAAGTCTTCCAATGTGAGTGTCCCCACCACATCCCCGCTGGTGCTGCAGGGACTAATCACTGGCTTGTGGTTGTGATCATTCAAGTAAAGAAATTTAGCTACTTTCCTCTTGACTCCATCATTCTTGGGTAATTGGCCTGTCTGAGGTGAGCAGTTGTGTTGGGGTTTTTTTTTTTTAAGAAAGAGCTTTAAAGTATGGAAGGCCCACAGACTGTGCATTTAATTACTGTTCATATTTCATGCAGTCAAACAGTATTTCATTTAAAAAGAAAATGATTTACCTACCAGAAAAAAAGCAACCCACCTCCACCCCCCAAAAAAAATCTTTAGGTTCACCACGTTGGGTGTTTTGTTCCTTTTCCTTTGGCGGTTGTATTTGCATGCCAAAAAATATATCCAAACATCAAAGTTAATTCTTTCAGAGCTTTCTGCCTTTAACTCTTTCATCTAATGACAGTTGTCTTTAAGGGACACCCGCTATATGCTGCAGTAATGGTCAATTTGGTTAAGGAGGTTAGGTAGGTTAAGTGGAACAGTTTTGCCCTGGGTTGCCTCATGTCTCTCAAGTCATGAGCCAGTTTGCATCTCTCAGCAGCTTTCGTCCATCCTCCCCTTCTCTCCTGCCCTGCTCCGCTCCCAAAGGCGTTGTACTTAGCCCTTGGCTTTCTCGTATTTATTTGGTCCTGTTGAGTGAAGGGCTCTGCTTCATATTGCGCTCTGCAGACGAGACACACATGTACATAAACCCAAACCTGGCAAACCTTCTGACACCACCGCACTCCCTGCCTGTCTTACTAACGCTGGGATATGGATGTCTGACAACTATGTACGACCTAATATAGGAAGAAAGGCATTTCCATTCAACAGGCTCCAGGCATTATTGTTCTTTTCTACCTTATTCCCATTAACATCTGGAAACAAATGTCGCTATCTGCAGCTATAAGCAGCTTTGGAGTATTGGTCAACTTTGGTTTGAACTTTGAGACATATTTCTGAGCTGTGTAAACTATGACTCACAAGGCTGCCAAGGAATATTTTTCTGTTTTCCTTCTCATATTGAGGAAAAATATATTCATTCGTTTATCTTCTTACATACACATACAGAGGGAAATATATATATATTATTTTTTCGTTCTCTTTTTAGGCTGCTGGGAACCAGTTCCTTCCCCTGAGAACAGGTGGATCTTTGGTTAGTATTTCTTTTAAAAGCTTCCTTCTTGGGCAGATCCAAAAATGCAGAAAAATGTTACCAGAATCCTTTTTTTCTCCTAGTTCCCCTAAAAGTCACTATCACTTGGACATACAGCCACTCCCAACACAGTGGCCACCTTCTCCTCTTCCTTCTAACACAGCAGAGCTCTTGGGCTGGGGGTATCAAGAATCCCTCTCCTAGTGCTCACCCCTTCTTAAAGCAAAGTAGAACAATAATTTGATTATTGATTTCAATAGCAGCACAATCTGGCTCCTACTGCCCTAAACAACAGCGTTTAAAAGGTTCCATGAATAGTCTGTGCTTGGATGCTGTGAAGGATGTTATCTTGGGAAACTGCCATAGTGTTACTTGAATTTCCAAAGCATTTTCTCAATATATTTAAGACAGACTTTGTCATATATTCTTTAATTCTCGTTCATCAGCATCTCTTTATTTCTCACATAAAAATGTGTAGTGAATATGGAATCCAATGTGTTGCACTGAAATCTAAGTGAATAAACCTGAAGTATTAGGTTAATGCTTAATAATAATGATACAACGTAAAACCTGCAAGAAATACAATCTATAACACTTTTAGGCACATGTATGCTAAAAACAGGAGAATGCTACACATCCTCGTAAACCGGTGTGCACCTGTGAATATTTATCTAAGTTAACATGAAAAGACATCTGTGAGTCCATTACAACAGGGGAAAAAAAGATGTATATTTTGAAATATATTTGTTTGCTTTAGGTAATGAAAAATAAAAAGATTTTAAAGTCAAACCTCTTCCTCATCTATGGGCAAGCAGTGGACAAATAAAATGAGATACTCGGTTTCAGTCTGCTCTACTCTCAGTTATTTCTGCATCACTTTAGGGCTGCAAAATGAGCTATAAAACCTGATCAGGATATTAAAAAAACAAAACAAAACAAAAAAACAACAACAGAAAAAAAAAAGAAAACCATTTTTGCTTTGATTATGAGTTTTAGTTTTCCTATGTAGGTGTACACTTACCTGCATATATATTCTCTCTGCACTTACGCCTACACATGTATATGTATGTATATATATTTATATGCATTTTCAACTTTGTCCAGGGCCAAATCTGGGACTAAAGTGTTGCTCTAACCCTGCAGCGGGCGCCTTCTCCTGCAGCCCCCAGCCTGCCCTGCTCCGGCGTTTATCTGCAGCCCTTCTGCATGCTCATCTTCCTGCTCTCTCTCCAGCTGCCCCGACAGGCGATAAACCCACGACCTCTCCCGATAAGGCGAGGTTCGAAGACCTCTTGTCTTCGCCGGCTTTTCTCCCCCCACACCTTTCCTGTTCCCAGTTTTCGGTGGGCACCTGTCACCGCGGTCTCGATTTTCACAGCTCTGTCCCAGCTCCCGCCGCCCTGCTCCGAGGGGCCGCGGGGGTTTATCGGAGGAAACACTTGCGCTCGCAGGGATGGCCTCGGCACCATGGCAGATTAATCCGAGTTGAGTGCACTTCCTTCGGCCAGAGGACACCAATTACCGCGACGGCACCGGCAGCACAATGCGGGCGGACATCTGACAGCCTGGGTCCCGCCAGCTCCGCATTGTCCTCTCATCAGGCGCTGTCAGTTCCCAGCCTTAATTACATCCTGTTTACAAACACTCGGCCGGACTTCAGATGGAGCCTTAACAAAGGTTGACAAAGGTCAGGGCCACGTCACGAGGATGTTATCTGTCTGTGTGCTCTGGCTGATAAACGAGGAGGAGGAGAAGGCACAGGGTTGATTTTGGAGATACTGCAGAAAAATGTGTATCGGGGCCATGCGAAGTACCTCAACTCCAACCTTTCAGCCCAAGAGGAGCTCGGTGGTGAAGAGGGACAAGCCTATACCCAGGATCATGCAAGACTTGTGTGCACACGTACAAAGAGAGGACAGAAAACAGCCATCATCAACCTGAAATGGCAGCAGCTGGAGCCGACCGATAAATTGACCAAAATAGTAATTAAAAAAACCCTTCTAAATCTACTTGCTTGTATCAAACTCAGTGTTTTAAGAGCAGAAAGTGTCGCTCAGAAAATATATCCTGCCATTTTGCCCACAGAGGTCACTAAGACCCTCCGTCCTGCTTCCCAGAGCACATGACAGGGATGGGGATGTCCTTTGCATCTCCTCCAGCCACAGGGAAACAAGGGTTGAGTGAGGTCAAGCCAAGCGTGCCTCAAATCTGTATGTCCTCCTGCTCTACCCACTTTTATTTTTCTTGAATTATGGGTAGGGACTCTTACTCTCTCTTAGGCACCAGAAGAGAAGACTTTTCTGTGGGAAGCTTTATAGTTTTCTAGGTACGCAATTAAATGAGCCAGGACCAGGCTCCTACCTTACAATTTCACAGTTTGCACAAATACCTTGTTCACTGCAACATCTTGATGTTCAGTGCAGAACAAAGGATAAAACACTGGGAGTATTTGACATTTATGGGTGGGTTTTTGTGCATGGGAGCAAGGAAACCAGACATCTTCATAAGCCAAGGTTGCCCATTTAACATCATGTCCCTCCTCCAATATCTTCTTTCTCCATCTTGAGAAAGATGAGCAGAGACATGAATTCAATCTCATCTACAGCTCAAGGTGGAGGAGCATATACAGGAGTCCAGCAGCCGGATCAATATAAATACTTGATATGACTAAGCTAATAACATAAGTCTTGTCAGCCTGACCCATCCCTTTATCTGTTTTCAGTTATTCCCACATCCTAATTAATGCACCCCAAACCACACCAGATCACACATTAACAGCCATTAGAATTAAACACCTAGTCTGTTACGGTATCACCTCTCTCAGAGGGCGTACTGGGTTAACCACATGGTAGTAGTCAGTAAATGGTGACTGGCATCATGGCTTCTTATTTCGGCAGCATTATGCTCATGAACTCTGTGAAATGATGGGCAGAAGTCGCGGTGTTTGTGGCTGAGCTAAAGACACCACACTAAGCATGGGCTAACCAGCCCAGCATCCTCAGTCTGAGCAGGAAAACTTCTCAGATGGAAGTCCCTCAGATGGAGGCAGGAGAGGCCCTAACCTGTTTTCATTACTTGGAAAAAAAAAAAAAATCTTCTGATTTGGGGGTCAGGCTTGACTGTTCTTGGTGAAAAATGTAAATGTGAGATATCGGCAAAAATTACCCTGACCAGCACAGAGCCATGGTCATGACCATATTGCAGTTTAGAACCTGCCCTCGGTTATCTAAAGTACTACTTAAACAGAAACAACGTAAGCCTTTACTGCTATTAAAAAAAAATGACAAAACCAAGACAAAAGGGTATCTCTTACCCATATACCAATTGCTATTGATCTGTGGTAAAAATGTGGTACCTCACTTGAAACTGTTTACAGCCAGGGACTGAATACTACAGAAACACAACCCAAAGTCACTACAATCCCACTTAGTTAATCCAAACAGTCACATTCAGTGAAGGGAAATTCAAAATTCAATTCTACAAAATTTAAAAGAAGATGAGTGGAAGGGATGACTCGGTGGAAAGGCTTAAAATATTTGACACTACAGCGTAGAAAAGTTGCAGGTTTAAATCAAGTCCACAGTTCTGCTTTGCATGGACTGAGCTTTTCCTGCAGAGCAGCAGAGCATCGTGAGTTCTTGGGTGCACAAATAAACCTCAGCCACCCTGTTCAAGGACGCAGCTTATGTCGTCAGTGAAAAATCAGTAGATAATAGAATAAAAATGGGACTGTATGAGATTAATTATTTATCTATTTACTGAATAGGCAAAGAAGGAAGGAAAAATATCTCAAAATTTTGAGCTGGCATTTCTGAACCATTTCTAAATGGGTGACTAAAGACATTTTCTTTCCCCTTATCTTGGCACCACGAGAAGCAGTTTGATTTCCAACAGTGCAGAACAGGACAGCAAGTCTCTTGACTTGATGCTTCATAGTTTTTAAATTAAGCACTTGTTCCAGCCTATCCGTAGGTGCTTTGGAGACTAACAACCACTGCTCATTTCTGACAACATAACTCTGTTTATCAAAAAGAACAGGGGAAAAAAATGAAAGCCTGGGCTGACCTTCAGAGCATGGTGTTCCCCCTGTGGGCACCCACTCTGCCTTCCCCAGAAAATCAGGCTACATTGCTCCAGCAGAGCTTTGCAAACGCAATTTTGCAGTTAATAAAACAACAGGCTCTTCCTTTCTCAGCTTCGTGACAGTCGGGCTCAGTACACCTCTTGTTCCAGACAACGTGCCAGTCAGCTGCTGTTACCGCAGAGCTGTGTTTAACATCTTCTTAATTAGCCCAGCTCCCTACATCTTGGCCAAGTTTTCTAGCAAGAAGCAGCCTCAGGAGCTGTACAACTCTGCATCTGGGAAAACCTGGTCATTAATGCACATCCCCAATCCAGAACATCTCGTTTTCTTTAAGGCTGACCAACACGGTATATGAATTGTATTTGGGCTAGAATAACATCATGCTCAAAATCACTTGCAAAAGCTGCCAGCAGCTACAGAGCCGGAACAGTCATCCTGCAACTTTATATACCTTAATGCTTCAAGTTCACCATCAGCTCCGGCCCAAAGGACAACTCTGCTTCTCTAACTGGAGCCTCTTTGCCTCCATGCACCAGACATGAGTCAGAAAACAAATAAATAGAAGCTATGTAATCAGTTTTATTTGCTCAAATTCATGAGCTTTGGATGTACGTAAACCTTTTGCTGCTGCTCTGGTATAAACGTATCACAACATTACTGGTTTCACTTGAATTTATCCTAACTTCAACCAGAAAGAGTTCTGCCCCTTTTTAAATTATTATTATTATATCCCTATGTCCTCTCTTTTTCTGTCTTCTATGTAATTTAAAGTCTGCCTAACATTTTATAGGTATCTTCCTCACAGCTTCCAGAAGGGTGCTCCGTCTTAACCTCAACAGCAACACTGACAGACAGGGTTGTTATTTTCTTTTCTTTTGCAAGTAATAAAAAAAAGAGCATTTCACTTCACATGAAACCAGAGTCCTGTCTTAAAAGAACACTGTTTGCTTGTCTATGAAAACAGTTACTCTTTTTCCAGACCCAGAATCAAAGTGTTTGTATTTATGTGTTTCCTTTTTCAGTAAGGAAATTCAGTATTTTTAAAGTTCATCAGTTTTCAGTTATTATTGTTACATCCAGCTCCTTTGAATGGTGCAGCTGTGTCTAGTCTACTGGGCAAACTTAGTGGCAGAATTGCAAGATAGATCCCCAGTTTACGTTATCGTTCATGCGTCGGTGGGGAATGCTAATGAGGCTGGAAAGGGTTAAACCTGGAGCTGGCTGCAACATTTCTGATCAAGTGTTTTCCTTCAGCACAGCTTTTCATTCATGCCAGGGCTTCTTCCAGAGGTGTATCAGTTTTGACAACTTTTTAAGGTAAGGGTCTCTGAAATCCATGACCTCTAGTTACTTCTAGCAGAGAGAGAGAGGTTGAATTGAAAACCTTGCTCTGGTGCGGACGCTGTCATTGCCACATAATTCGATTTTACAAACCTGTTTGCAAAGTTTGGGGTTGTTCCAATGCAGAACAAGACCAAACTTCAAATCACTGAACTGTAAAATAAAACCACTGTCCTCCATTCGGCAACAGATAATCCCTTTTTAATCAGAAAGCCAAACCTGTCAATGTAATAAAGCCTTTACCAGTCATGCCATAGATCCAGAAAACATCAAGAATGTGATTTCACATTACGGACTGGGAATAGCTAAAGGATTTATTTTTGCACCAAAGTCTACTGGTATCCCTCAGTTATATTTTTGGGCAACATTTTTATTTGGGTCCCAAAATAAAGATTAAATACAGCAAGCCACTGCTGCACAAAGCTTCCTTGTGCTTGCCCACCCTTCCCACGTCCTGCGCATTTGAGATGTACGTTGGTGTATGTAACCTTGTTATGGTCGTAGTCCACTCCCATTGCCCCACTGGAAGGTGCTGCCCTGGGTAGGAGATAAGAGGTGCCTCCCAAACCAGCTGAGGATCTCTTGGAACCACATTACCCACACATGGACCATGAGCTGCTCACTGCCACTGTCCTGTACCCTGCTCAGTCCTTCATTGTGATTCATCTACAACCAATTACAAGGTACCTCCGACCAACCCATCCATGTAAAACAAAAAAATGGGAGGACAAACTCAGTGAAAAACCTTCACAGGGGGTCTCCCATGCTGAGGACAGAACATACCAACACAACAGCTGGATGAGCACATTTGCTTTTCATCACCATTTAAATCCCACAAATTTTTTAAAGACATTAAAAAAAAAAGTTCTGTTTGTTCCCAAGCCATAGATTGGCATCTTTGGAAAAGGTGGGAAAAACAAGGGGTAACCCATCTCTGGTGGGGATGCCCTGCCACTGGACCTCTCAGCTCTTTCCCACGCACATCTCAGCCGTGATACCTGCCCTACTTTTGGCAGCAAAATTTCCCTTTCTCCATCCATCGGCGGCAAGAGCATGGGGCTGCTCTGAGGGGGAGGGAGCCTGGTTCCCAGCAGCTCCCTGCTCGGGGGAGGTGATGTTCATAACCCAGGCTTGAAATATTGAAGTCGTGGGTGACTCAGAGGCACACTCTGTCGCAAAGGACATGATAACATAGCAGAATTGCAACCCTGGAACTATCACTAGAGGATGACATCGGAGATAAGAAAGTACAGTATTACAGGGCTGCGTTAGCATAGGAGGAAATCGATTCAGGCAGACAAGCTAAATTTATTTACTTTATTGATTTTAAATTTTACATGAACTGCAATATAAGTAAATCTTTCATGGTAATTCTAAATCTTGAAACCTATTGTAAATAACTAAAAAAATGTCCAATGTTCGGAATAACCATTTCTTTCTACTGAAAGTGCATTATTCTTAAAGCCCAGGACAAAATATTTTGTAATGAATACCTTAAATCTACCTTGGCAGTCAGTGCTGGTATTTTTGCTAAAATAAGAGCCTGCTTTTGGTGTACCTGGTGATTCAATATAGCACAGATTTTTTAATTTTTTTTTTTCTTTGGAGGGGCTGGGGGAAAGATGAAGGGAAATTGTTCCTGTTGTATTACATGAATACAGCACAGAGGTTTTTTACTCTGTGGTTCATTGTATAAAGTAGCTGAGCACTGAACAGCACAAGCAGAGCTTTGTACACAAAAAGTTGGCTGCAAATCTTGGAAAGATGTGATGGAGGGCCCAACACACAGGTTAATGCACCATGACCCAGCCCTGAAGAGACAACTGGCGATGAGAAAAAAAAAACAAAACCCAGGAACAAAATCTCCTTGCCTACTTTAATTAAGAGGTCCAGGTCCAGACACCAGGATGACAGAGGCTAGAGGGGAAAGGGTTTACTTTGGGTTTTTCTTCCACCCAAAGCAGCATCTCACACCTGTGCCCACTCCCACCAGGAAGAAATTCAAAATTTGGTCTCTTCTCCCAAGTAACTAGCGATAGAACAAGAGGAAATGGCCTCAAGTTGTGCCACTGGGGGTTTAGATTGGATATTGGGGAAAATTTCTTTACTTAAAGAGTGATTAAGCACTGAAACAGGCTGCCCCGGGAAGCGGTGGAGTCACCATCCCTGGAGGTGTTCAAAAAACATGTAGAAGTGGCACTCCAAGGCATGGTCTAGTGGTCATGGTAGTGCTGGGTTGACAGTTGGACTTGATGATCTTAGAGGTCTTTTCCAACCTTAATGATTCTATAAGCATCACGATATGCAAAAAAATTTACTCTCTCCTCCAATGCTCAACCTGATTGATGCAGAAGGATCTTGTGTGAAACTCCTGGCCTGGAGTACAAATCTCTGCACGCAAGCAGGGGGTACAGATCCCAGCAGCAATGGGTAGCGTTGGGCAGTGGCCATCGCTCGCCCACTGAGACAGTCCAAAGCCCTCACAGATGGAAGGAATGGTGTGATGCCATGGCAAGGGGAGGTGGGAAAAGCAGCCCAGCTTTCCCAAAATAACCCTCTCTGCTCCAGCAACTCCACGCTTCAGATACCTTTATTAAATAAAATCCCAGAAAATCTTTTTAGCTGTTCCAGCCAGCTGAGCTGGGAGAGGCAGATTCGCAGCAGCGCTTTTTGCCAGAGGTGTTCAGGTTGCGCAGCCACGGGCAATGCTCCAGAAACTCAAGACAGACAAAACTCCCACACACCAAAAAATTGTAAAGCATCCTCTGTTTGACACACTTTTGGAAATACTATGGATATTCTAGCCATGACAGTATATCCCAGACAGACAAGGATACCTATGAACAGAGAATACCTCCTCATCCTTTAACAACAGAAACCACAGGGATGTTGAAAAAAGCACTCATCCAGTGAAGTTTTTTTTCCCCCTTGGGTCTTTTTTTTTCCCCTCGTTGTTGTTGTTTTCTAAACTAATCCATATTACCTGTGCCTTTTGATTTCATTATGTTAGATGCTATTAATCTGGATATATGATTTCAACAGTGAAGAGATGGAATTTGTCATCAACAAAAGGAAAACATTATTTTTAAAGGAGTGAAAGATTAATGTTCCACCACGGACTACTTAAACCCTCTACAGCAACAGCACTATAATATTAATCCAACTTTGATGGGTTTTGCATAAGGCTCATAATTAAACATTTTCTTTTCAATACTTTATAGAATCCCCATCTGTTTTTAATGGCATCATTTTGATGTTTTTCTTAATAATTCTGGCAGCCTGTTCTTGAAGCTTCAAGCTTGATTTTTTGTTCCTAATGTCTTCTTCTACAGTGGCTGCATTGTGCCAAAGCTGAATGCAGGTTTAGGAAAGCCAGAGTTCTGCTGCGTGTTGCTGTCTCTCCCTGCATTCCCGGGCGGCACAAGGCACAGCAGCGCTCTGTGCTCTCCCTTCACACGCTGCCTCTCAGCGCTTATAGCGGGCATAGGATACTGCCCCAGATAATGGAAATATTTTCTTCTTCCAGTCCTCAGCTGGGCGGTCCTGCCATCCCTCGCCTCCCTGCACTGAGCGATCTCCTCCCAGCACCATCCCAGTACCAGTAAATAAATCAATGAATAAATAGCCAGGCTTACTCCAGGAAACTCAAACAATAGTAGATAAATCACAGAGATACAGCTTAGCCACAGTCCTTGGCTTTCCTCTCCACACCAACTGCCAAGGCACCCAGTGGAGGTAGGGAAAGGCAGCCCCTTCTCACCCCCTCTCCCCTTCAGGTACTGGAATTGGGGGGGGGCAATATCAGCCTAGGGCACAAAACCCGACAGTGCAAGGGGTTTAAAACATCCATCAAAATTACCTGATGGAAATGTGGAATGTGAACTGGGCAATGGCTTCTGCAAGAAGCATCTGCTTTCCATGAGCAATGTTGGGATTTTATCAAAATAAACAGAATAGAGAAAGCTCCTGTCCAGCAGTATCTTTTAAAAAATAATACAACAATTTTTTAAAAAACCAAGAAGTAAAATCCATTTCCATCTTAGGCATTCTTTTAAATAACTCTAAATATATTTTGGATTGCTGCCCAAAATGTAATTATTTCCCAACAGAATATTATAAAAATTATATTTTCAATTTTAGCAAAATTCCTGCTTGAATTTTTTTTTTCTCTTTGCATTTCTAACTCTTAGATGACACTATTTTGCTCTCCAATATTTTTCATTCTTTTATATTAAATGCATATTTGGTGACCTCCTGTGGTTCCCATGGATTAGAACGGAGGAGTAAGATGATTAACGGTTTCAGTTTAAATATTTTATACTCTCTGTAAAAACAGTGGAAACTGATGGATGTGTACATTGCTATGTTCACTTCAGTGTCGGGGTCTCCCTGATTACATTTTCCCCTTATTTTTCCCCAAGTACCTGACATTATTGACACCTTTTCCCATAGAAAAGGGACCCAAGGGCTCCTTGCTCCCAGGTTTGGCACATGCAGGACTCCCACACGTGAACAGATACTGCCCTAATCGGGGCTTTCAACCTTGAGGAGCTTTTAAAAGCTCTAAGTGTATTATAATGGTCTCCTGGTCTCAGGACAGACAGATGTGAACCACAAAACTGAAATGTTTCATCTTTTGGCGCCTTTCAGTATGTTCCATGCTGTGCTTCAAGTTTGCTGAAGGATCAGAATTACTTCAGTTCTAGGCAATATAAACGGAGTGATCAAAAACACTTAATTATTCAGGGTCAGCAAATCTGGAGAATCTAATAGTAACAGACAGAAATAACCCTTCCAACCACTCTCATTTTCATTAAATATTATAAAATAGAGAACTGTTTAATTACCAGAAAATATCATAGAAAAAAAGACACAGCATCTTCCCAAGAGTCTTTCCCAGTCCATTCAAATGTATTTGGCACTAAAGAATAATTTAATTTTTTGTAGATAGAAGCACACAGTTGTATGCACAGACACACATAAATAGGTCAAATCCTTATCTTTCTCCTGTTTCAGACCGACTGCTTGAACACAGGTGCAGCTTTTCAAAATACACCATATCAAGAGACTTTCACACGTTATTTCTGTACCCGTCACCCTGAAACGTGATGATGAGGATGATCCAAATGGAAATGACAACAGAAATGGTTTCCCTATTATTTCCCCTATTTAACTTCACGTTATGTACAGGTGTCTGGACAGCACGCTTCACAGCGCAGGGGCACAAAGTTCCCCCCAGAGGTTTTCTTTTCTCTCAGGAAAAAGGAGATGGTGCAGAGACGTCTCCCAACACACGGATCTTTCTGTAGTGGTGGGTTTGGATAAACAAATACAGAGCTGGTAGAAGCGTATGATCTTACCATGACTGACTACACGGGCCTCTGCAACTAAATATGCATTCAGAGAATCCCCAATTTATTTAGAAAGTAATATGAGGGGGATGGGAAAATACAATTCTAAGTGGGATTCACACGCTGCAATGATAAATAAAGAGACCTACATTACAGCAGGTTGCTGATGACACCCAGTTCTCCTGAAATCACATTAAATACATTCATTATGTGTAATAAGAATGAAAGTCCCACTAGTTAACACACTTTCTGCACTAAGGGGTGGTTTTACAAAGCTGGAAACAATTATCAAGTCATTCAGTAGAAATGGAGAAATTAAATGTAAGTATGAGAATGATATTTGGGATCAGGTAACATTTTACAGGTTGTTTACAAGGCTTTATTCTGTAGCTGAGAAAATAAGTTGCCACAAAAATTAAAAAAAAAAAATTAAAAGAAAACCTATAAAACAGTGTCACTTAGAGGGGAAGTGGGAGCTGATCTAAATATAATAGAAAAGAGGGAAGCTAACAGCCATAAATGTTAATTTGAAGCTATAAATTACAGAAATTTGCCAGAGCAAAATAACGACACAAAAAAACACTCAAGTTCAGTAGAAACAAAAGTGATCTGAATTATGGCATTAGTTAATTGTTCAAAATAAGGTACAAAAGCAAGAAGCTCAAACAGAGACTTTTGCAAAATATTTGGGGGAAAATGTCATATCACACATATACACAATGATGACCAGATCTCAAAATAACCCAGAAGGGAGTTGAAGTGCAGCTATGAAAGCCAGGTTTTCTACATTGACTTGTCCAAACAAATGGCACGCAAGGGTTTTCAGGCAGCCAAAGGAGACATCCCCTGAATTGTGAATGGGGCTTTCAAAGAGGAAAGTGCTGGTTTCAAAGGAAACCCAGCCTGGTTCTGGTGTCTGCAACAGGCCAGAGGGAGCAGGCAGGTAAAGACAGATAGACCCGATCTCAGAGCAGGCAAATGACGCTGCTGATATTTCCTTAACCAGCAGGAATTAGAAATTAAAGTAATATATTTCTAGTTAATGCTAATTGATAAGTACTTATAAATAATAGATCCTATGAAAGTAAATGGAAACTTTTTTAAATATAAGTTTATCTGACAAAAGGTGGTTCTGGTCACATAATATATTTAAACTATTCAAAAGACTTGGCTGGAGAATTGTTATGAATTTATATTACAGTCTAAATCCTTGGATGGTATTTTAGAGACTGAGATATGGAGAAGGCTTTACTTGTAAGTGATTATATTTTATCCGATAATGGAATCAAAGAGCATGATACAAAATACAACTACAAGACAAGCTTAAATACAACTGCAAATAAGAAATCATCATCAAGGAACTATAACCCCCAAAGACTCCTACAAGAATCACTTTCTGGCATTACCACAATCTGAGTTTTTAATCAATGACAAGGAAGAAACACAAGACTAAGAACAGTATGCAGAAGACACAAAAATCCCTGTGGATTTTTATGGGGAGTTGTGAGTAGGGAAGACACCAATGCAGCAAAGGAATTGGGCTCCCCTGAAAGATGGGCAGCATCAAACAGACGTGCTTGTGACACAGCAGTGATGCCACCACAGCAACACCACTGCAAACACTCCTGGAAAACTGTCATGAGGTCTGGAACCTCTACTACAAGAAAGAGAGTGAAATATTAGAGAGGATTCAAAGGAAGAGCAATAACGATTATGGGCAGATCAGAAAGAGTGCATTTGTAGTGAAAAGCATGAGGAGCAGTTTCTTTCGCTTATATAGAAGGTCAGGGCAAGAAAATCGCACAGTCTGATCATGGAAATCTCTTGAGCTGAAGTAGCAGATGCATAATGAAAGAAGTGGCTGGAAGGTGGAGATGCTGCAGTGAGGAATATGACCAAGAATAATAGTCAGGAGAGTTCCCCAGGTGCCATGCTCACTCAGTAGCAGGATTCTCTGCTTTCCTAAGAGAGATGCTCCAGTCCAAGCAGGTATTAACACAAGACAGCTATTGCCTGTGTGACACAGAAGGCCAGGCTGGGAGAGTACTGGTCCCTACCGACATCAGGACAGATGTGACCTCAGGGTTGCTATCTGAGGCTTTACCCCATGTCTACTAAAAGAAACTGGAGGAAGGACACAGCATTATTAATAAGCGATTATATAAACCTGTCTGATAATGGAACCAGCTTTCTTTGTCTGATTAAGATCTGTAACTCTGGCTGTGATTTATCATTTTTATACTGTTCTCTTCCCCCAGGCTCCAGGTCACAGTGGTGGCATTGCCACAATTTATGGTGCAGGCTGCTCGGCGGAGATGTAGAGCCTTCCTGACATTTTCTTATTTGGAGCACCTGGCTCTCCTTGTTATCACTCTCCTTTCCGCAGTGGCCAGGATTGCTGGCCATTCACTGACACAAACACGTTTCATTTTATAAATAAGCTGAATAATAAAAATTGAGAATTTTCATGGTTTTTAGTTTCCTATTAATCTACATGGACAGGAATTAGCAGCTCTCATGAAACACTTCACTCTGGTTACCAAACTACTGATAGAGAATAAAACTTCTGTCCAGCTTACATATATACATCCTCTCCAAAATTCCTGGCTATAGCCAAGCAAGGAATCTGTCCCTCCAGCCACGGCCCCATAATCCCCCCTGAACCATGTAAACTGCATTTAACTTCATCAAGGTCTCATGGTGAAGGGGTTAAATCACAAACAGAGTCCTGGGCAGGGTACCGGCACCAGGCATCCTTTGCCTCCTATGACCAAGGCAGCGCTGCTAACTTCCACCATTCCAATTCACCTCAGCAGAGAATGCAGCTTAATTTTTAATTTATTTTTGGTTTGGGCTTTTTGTTTCTGTTACAAATGCATTTTGGATTCTCATTACTTGCCGTCTTATTTGGGAATGGTTTAGGCTCACATTTTCCAGCTTATCTCTGCTACCACAAAGACTGGAAACTTCTTTTTTTTTTGAAATAAAGTACGACATTGTCACTTAATCACAATACTGAAGGAAATAGGGCTTTGAGAAAACCACCAAATATGGCAAGACTTGTTGTCAGGGCACTGGTGGAGGACCTGCTTGCTTACCAGAGCACTCATGTTTTCAGATTCGCCCTGCCATGGTGCACCACCATCATCTCTGTGATATCTCTGAGGTCCAAGCCCAACACAAGAGCAGGGCCAACATCTCAGATCTGTGCCAGCCATGACCCCTTCCTACCAAAGGACCGCACTGCTTCTGCAGCCCAGCAGCTCACCGGCCTGCCCACATGGCATAGGATGATTGAGCTTCACAGTAAACATAAAGGTTTAAATCACTCTTCTGGTTTCTCAAAGAGGACAGCAGTAGTATGTTCATGTTTTGAAGGTGGCTCTCACAGTGGCACCATACGTCTGATGGTCCTCTTTGGATGCCATCCTTCTTATAAGGTGTTGACCATAAGAAAGCATAAACACTGTTCCACTCAGTGCTCTGTAGATGGTGGGGGAAAAAGCCAAAGTATTTTTTAACCTTAAAGTAAGATTATGATCCCCAAGTTTACATTCATTTGGCAACTTTTTTTTTTCTTTTTTTTTTTGATTGCTACTGTGCTATCTAGAAGTCCCAGGCACGATCCACTTCACTGAGCATTACACATCACCTTCCAGCAAGCAGTCCCTGACATGGTGGAACTTATAATATGAACCAAGAGAAGCGGCGAGCAGAAGCTTTGTCTTCTCCAGGACACAAGTGGAGATGAAGAAGCATCCAGGATAGCTCTCAAGGAGAGCAAGGCACTGTAACCCCACCATCACCCAAGAGCTAGTTGCCTAATTCCAGGCTAAGGAGCAGGAAAAACACCCCTGGCACTGTCATTTCTAAATCATAAATTGCTGCCTATGCCAAAGCAGCCCTTTCTCAGCGAAATAAGCATTTCTCCTCTCCCATCTTACCTATGGGTAGCTGCCTGTCCTGGCAGAACTGCTGCCTTCGCTTAGGGGGCTGATGTCTAGCACTGACCAGGAACAACTCTAATGTTATGCCTGTGGAAAAAGGGTTTCTTCAAGGAATGATTAGAATTATCAGGAGATATTATCTAGGTCCATAGCTGCTAATATTTCAAGACATTTTGGTTTAGTCCATTTAGTCTGGTTACAAATTCATTTTATAATCCAGTTGTCAGCAGCTGGCACTCATGATTGAGTGGTGTCGCAAAAAAAAAAAAAAGAAATTCCTTCAGATGTTTCTCATGGCTTCATTTTATCACTTAAATTGCTCCTCTGCACGAGGCATGCTGTAGGGAAAATCTGTCCTCTGACTTGAGAGAGGATTAGACTTGGTTCTAAGGTCTCAGCCTTGCAAAGCACTTAAGAACTTGCTTAACTTTAAGTACATGCCTAAGTCTATCCATCTTTTTTTTTCTTCTTCAAGAAAAGCCCTGAAAGTACACAATTAACCATGAACAGGTGCTTAAGTCCTATTAAAGTCAACAGTGTTTTCAAATGTCAACGGAATTTAAGAACATGCTTAAGTGTATCATTGAATAGGAGTCCTAATGCAAGAAGAAAGAACGGGTTTTGTCATCATCTTGGCAAAAGCCATAAGAACACACTTGCAATTCAGAGGATTTTCTTTGTCTGTGGCACTCTGCCTACTCCATTACTAAAGAATTTGTAAAGAATGTTCCTGCATTACTCAACCCCTCTCACATTTATTGACCATATTTCCTATATTAATAATCCTTAGTGTAATTATACTTCCCCCACCGCCACTGCAAACATCTCAAACATTTGTTTAGTATCACAATGTCCCAGGCTGGAAGGATGGGACAGGGAAGAACTGGGATTAAAAGGAGGAACTGAGGTATGTTAAGGTCTTAGGGTTGCATAGAGTGGCATGGAGCTTTCAGAAAAGTTGGGGCAATGGTGTGTCTGCCCCTAAACCACAGGGTTGTCCTTTTCCCTTGTTACAACAAAGAAGCATACGCTGACCTTAGAGAAATCAGTAAACTTTGATACCATTTTTCTACGTGCATCCTTACCTCCACATTTTTGTTCAGATTACTGCAACACCTTCTCTGTTGAGCTATCAAATAATTCCTAAACATATACATGTGGTCCAGCCTGCAGCTATCAGGGTGCTGTACCAGATGAGGCTGTGCTTGAGCACCATGCTCTGGTTTAAATCAATTGCTTTGGTCAGCAGTCAAGCAGTGGGTTACTTTTAGAAGCTGTACTGCTTGTTTTTAAGACTGTTTCACTTTGGCTCCAGTCCCACAATTAACCAGAGAAACCCTCACTGATGTTGCAGTACCTGATGTTCATCTCACAGTAGCCTGTTATGAATTCTGTGCATCACAGGGAACATTCCAAAAAGATATTTCCTTGGAGAAGATTCTAATCTTCTTTCCAGTAAAATGTGTTGTCCTCTAAGAAGCTACTGTACTGCTAAGTGTGGCTGCAAGGTCATGTCAGAAGGCCTATCGTCAGTGCTTACATATGGAAATATGTGAAATACTTGAGAAAACAGTGTTTTTTATATTACTGCCAGTAATATACCATATAAAAAGATATTAAAATAAATTCTGACCAACTGGTGGTAGATATGGTAACAGACTATAATGTACCCATTGTAAAGAATTCCCAGCGGAGACCGTGGAAATCTTACATTGATTGAGTTGCACTGGACTGGAGATGCATTGAAAAACTTCCAAATGGTAAAATATTAGAAATACTATTTTGAAATATTTACCAGTTAAACACTAAAGTACTGTTACTGGCTGACCTTTTCACAGCAGTGGTTTCTGTTGTACTTTTGTAAAAGCAGCCAAGAGTTTAAGGAAAGAAAAAAAAAAAGAAAAGGAAAAGAAAAAAAGGCTTATTTTCAGTCTAGCTACCACCCCTGACCTGTGCAATAACATCATAATGGAAGAATAATCATTGTAAACAATACCCAAGGGAGTTTGCTGGCTACAGCAAGGGACGAGCACAGCCAACTTCACTGCTTTTCTTTACTACATCATTGCATTTTTGTCTGCATATGGATAAGGAGGAGGTTCCACTCAATGCCAGTTGATGGAAAGTGCTAATTGTTGACACATTAGCTAATTGTTATGATTGCTTCTTAACAGTTTGTGTCTAGGAGTCCAGATTTCATCCACCAAAGTGTGAAGATTCTTTATAGCAACAAGTGCTGTGAAAACATTCATACAATGAGGTCCTAATCTTGGGGATCTCTCAACCAAGTGACAGCCTGGCAAACGTGCTGTCAAAGTGCAGACACTCAGGAAAAAAAAAAATAGGAAGAAAAACTAACTCCCTCGTCCACCCCATATTTCAGACGCATGTCATCTGTTGTTATCATTAATGATCTGTTTTTACAAATAGAGTACCACTGTGGAAAACTGAGAGCAGGCCAATCAAAATAAACCCAGCAAAACCCATAATTGTCTACTGACAATCTGGGCTGCTTAGGATGTAAGATAATGTGGGTGTATTTAACGCAGAAGTGCTTTATGTGCCACTTATAACTCCAGGCCTTGATACAGCACAAGAAGTCCAGGCTGATCGTGGCTGTGTTCTCAACAATACCTAAGCTCAGACGCTAAAAAAAAAACCCACATGGATGGAAATCCTAGAACCATAAAAGACCATAACAAACTCTCATGATTTAAATGGGAGTGAGATTTCACCAATTGGGTTGCTTTGGGGGAAAAAAAAAAAAAAAAAGCTGACAAACAAAGTTCTAGAGTTCTGAGCAAACATGGGGCTTGTGTGTGGACACTTGCTCCCACCAGCATGGCTTTTCTGGCTCAAGCAGCTTCTTCTCCCATTCATACACCAGCAAGGGCAAAAGAGACCAGCTGTGTTCCTACTGGTTATACTTATACCAGCGTTGCACCTCATGACTTTATTTGAGGATCAAGACCCTGTTGAGCCAAGGTCTGCAGGTACAAAGTGAAAAGGCAGCCTTGGCCCACATCTGGAGGGCTTATGTGCTCTGCGACACAACCTACTGCTTTGCACTTCGCTAGTGGTTTCCAGCATGCTGTGGGAGATCACTCAGACCCAAGCGTGCTGCTCCCTGTGCTCTCACCATCTGGCCTTCTACATGGGTCTTTCATATCCAGGAGCTTCTACCAATCTTACTTAAATTATGTGTACCATGAGCAGACATGTCCCTTCCACCCCACACTTCATCAGAAATAACTTGTAGACACAAGACAAACTCTTGATGCAAAAGCTCTTTGAACTGACAAAGAAATAAATCAAGTGGTGGCCCCAGGTACACTCAAACCGCAGACAGCAAAACTACAAAATGAAACTTTAAGTTGACACCTCATTTAACTGGAAGACTCTTCAGATTACACGTTAATATCACATCAGACTGTACAGAGCAAGTGGCCAAAATTCACTCAGCAGGTGTCCAAAGAGCTTGAAGTTCTAATGTTCATCTGGATTTTGTCCCATAAAACTCATCTTTACAGACTTTTACTCTGTTCCAGCACTAAATATGTAACATCCCTTGCAAAAGGGAGCAAGAAAATTTTCTGTCTGCCCGAGCCTGAACTTTTGGGCCTGGCAAAGAGAGAGCACGCAGGGCCACTTGTCTGCTTCCTCCATCCCTGGGGCACGGCAGCAGGAAGCAAGCTGGGAGCAGATTACACATTGGCCCGACTTTTCCCACTCGTTGGCAAGAGCCGCTGAGTGAGAATGGGGGCAGATGCATATTGCTGATAAAAGCCTTCAGCAAATTCCCATCCTCTCCTTGTGAGGAGGGAGGAGGAAGTCACAGGGCAATTGTAACTCCTAGCCGCCCCAAGAGACAGCGTCAAGCCGCCAGGACCTACGGCGTGCCCAGAGGAGAGCTTGCAAGGTCCCTGGATTGCTCAAATTGGGATTGTTGTTATTTATCAGGTTGCAAAATTTAATCCTACATTTAAATGTAGTTCTTTTTCCACATCAAATTGTCCAGACATTCCACCCTAAAACTGGGTCAGCCCGCTTAGCGAAAGCTATAAACATTGAATGTTGCGTGTGCAACACTCTGCCAAAAGCAAAGAAAATGAAAATTACCCATTTACAGTGGTAATCAAAGAGGCAAAAAGGTTTTAAAGAATTACATTTTGGAATAGAACCAGATATTTTGAAATTATGAAAAGTAACGTGATCTGAATAATTTTACTAATTCTAGCAAGAAACATTGACAAGGCTTTCCAAGTACTCATAAAAGCTGTAGTTTAGCATAAGAAACTGTGACTCTTTACTACCCTTCATAATCTTTGTATTGCAGGCACGCTGAAAGATTTCAGATTCCTGTAGCATATTTCCTAAAGTGGGCTTTCACTTGCAATCATGTAAAGGGAAAAAAACCAAACCAAAAGTAGAAAGATCAAAACAGAGAAGGGCTGTTGGCTACAGAACAGGACAACTGGGAAGTCGCATATTCTCACTGGGGATCACTTTCCGTGTGTTGCTGTGCAAAAGGATCCATATGCCACGAGCAACCACATACATACCCTTCAAGAGGTGGAGAAACCAACCTGACTTCCAGATCCAAAAAGAAGACTTCTACTGCAGTGCAAGGAAGTCACATATCTTTGCAAAATTACATTTTGCAAGCAAAAATCAAAGTTAACTGCTGGACCAGAATAGATTGACCTTTAAAAGAAGGGGAATGAACCCATAAAAGCCCTAACTGTATTTGCAGCTGCTCTTCCACTCTCAGCGCATCACATCGTGCCCAGGCATTAGAAGGATCTCCCCTTGGACTGCAGTGCTCAACCCCGGGTGTGCTGCCATCCCGTGCCTAGACATGGCAGGGCAATCCAAGGACAACCTATCAATCTGCTGTTTGGATTTCCTGACTTTTGTTAGCTTAGTCATAGTTTTAACATGACTAAAATATAGACTTTTCTATGTTCATCCAAAACATCCTGCAGATGCCAGCCACTGCTCTGGTTCAAATGCTAATGAAAACATCACAGCAAGACCACTACTCCATGGGACTATTGACTCATGCAATAGCCACGACACTATCTGGGTTGGGAACAGCAAACAAGGTGAATGCAGTAAGAGAGGTCATTCTTCATAGCAATGGTCTCGGGAGAATCCAAAAATAAGACATTTGTTGACTAGATGCCCTTGAGCTGGCAACCAAGCCAGCTGACTTGGTAACAGAGCCAGCCTTAGACATCAACCTAGGTTTGCTGCTGCCAAGCAATCCCTGCAACCAGTGAGAGTTAGCAGGAGAGAGACTGTGTGATTTACGAGATTAAGGAATAGGCCAGAAGCCAGTCATTCCTGAGTTTTAATCCTGGCTCTGACATCAGCTGGACTTGTAACCTGTGAGTGTGAAATTTGTGCTTTTAAAGACAGGTGGACGTAAGGGATGTGCATTAACTGGAAGGTGAAGTGGCTGTTGCCCTACACGCACTCCCATTCCCTGCCATTAGCACCACAAAAGACAGCCCCCAAGATCCTTATCCATGGTAGGCCTGGATAGGGCCCGAGGAGCTAGTCTGAATTTCAGATTTATTCTACAGCTAGTCCATGTGGCTGTGTCCTGATGGGTAAAGCTTGGCTTTGCAAAGTTTAAGTCACTTAAGAGCTGTTGAGTTTAAGGAAGCTATTCCAGTCTGGCTGCCTGGTTTGCTAACCTTGCTTCATTTAAATCCCGCTCTTGAAAGTCTGACATTTACTGCGAGCCCTTCCTCCAGCCTTAGCCCATGAGATCGGAGGCCCTGCATGAAGTCTTTAGTTTTATGGATCTAGATGTTGCTATAAGATGCCAGCTGACAACACTGTTACTCTGATCTGCAGAAGTCTATGCTGGCAGCTTGCTGGAGGTTGATAATGTCTGTAAGTTCTACTTCTGACAGAGCAAGATTTTCTAGACTCTGACTTCTCTGAAATAAAGAGCTGTAGGGGGTTTTGTTTACCAGTTCCTGAAAAAAAAGTTTCTAAAAATGTTTTAAAAGACAGAAAATCCTCATTTAAAAAACCATGAGGAAAAAAAAAATCTGTGGACTTCTATCATGATAATCTCCTTCTTCACTTACTGATTTGGTAGATACAAAGTTTTTGGCAGAACAGTGACTTTTGAAGGTGACAGTGTCCATTTAACTCCAGTTCAGTACCTCCTTTCTTGCTGTACCTACCTGGCTTTTGTGTGCTCAGCAATCAGAATAAAAGCCAATTGATTTTAGGTTATAATGATCCTGCAACCTTGGAGGTGCACTGAAAGGAAAAAAACTCCAGCACCCTCTGCTGTCTGCACACAACCTTCGCGGGGATCCACCACCGCGGAGTCTGGACATTTGCAACACACACATCAGCTTCACACGGGCTGCAGAAAACTGGGCACTGGAAAGTGACTCATTTTAGATGTCCAGTTTAAAGTCAGATGACGTCCTACAAGTTATCTGTAAAGTACAAAGGAAATCTAAACAACTTGCTCAGAGGCATGCTTGTAGACACCTACGGCAGATAAATCCCACCTTGATAGTCTGTGAACTAGAAGAAATGGGAAGTTTTGGCATGAGGAAGCATCACAGTAGATGGTCTCGTCAGATGTTGTGCCCAGGTATATGCAGGCTACATTTGGTAGAGCAGAGCGAGAAAACTTTGAATTGCAGTGAACAGATTCTGCTCGCTGACATCCACAGAATGGTATGAAACTTCAAGGAATAACATGACCAGGAGAAGCTATGAAGGCCAGGAACCGCTGTGCTAGAGAAGCACCTATTTGCTGTTAAATCGAGACTCCAAAAGCTTTTCTACTACCCAGCTTGTTCTCATGTCAGCCCAAATAGCTGCATTCCAGAAGCAATATAAACCACCTATCTCCCGTCACCAAGGAAGGAATACGATCTGCTAAAAAATACATTATAGAGATGTGACAGTCAGCTCCTGCACAGTACCTTTGATATCTCTAAAACTCACAGGTACCCAGCTGACTCTGAAAGTCCACGCTAAGGAGATCCTCTCAGAAAAAAACTTGGATAAATTAACACCTTCACCCAGGAAGTAGAAGGAGCAGATTTCTTTTCAAAAATCCGTGTTCATGTCAGGCAGAAGAATCAGGCACTTTCACCAGCAGCAGTTTCAGTTGTTGAAGAGATGCGACTCATATCTCGTCTTGCCATTTTGGCTGTTGGAGAGGGGAGTGAGTGAATTTCTCCATCAGCCCTGATGGGGTTTTCTCTTGAAAAATTATGTAGTTACCCAAAGAAAACACAGAGATGCTCTTAAATATCATCTGTCAGAAAATAAGATCATCTGTTGGCACTACAAAAGCATATGTGAAATCACAGCTAAAGAAAACTTGTACTTTTAAACAAACGGAACTAAATGTCTTTGCTTATTCCATGCATGCCAGCAGCAATTTAACTTCAGAAAGTCATAATTTCAAGCAGCTCTAGTTGCCATGATTCACCTTTGTGAATGATTTTGCCTCTCACAGCAAACAGGGAAGTGGTGTGAATGGCTTATTTTCCTGCTCCAATGAACTCCAACTTGTCATTTTGCAGATTTGTCTTTGTTTCTTATTTGCCTCCAATATAAAAATAATCTGAAGAATCAAAGGAAAAGACCTGAACAGGAACGATTATCTCAAAACTTATTTAGTCGTCTGCATCTGTGTGGGAGCAGCCGCTCTCGCTTCCTGCCAGTCACCTGTCCGCTGTGTTTTGCCACGTCCAAGTATGTTCCTGCAAGACGGAGCTTTATCTTTTGGACAATTACTCAACACAGCAGAACTTACATGCCAGATAAAATTGGAAAGCTCTGTTTTGGACAAACTTCCCACCTCACTTTTTGTTTCAAAACAGAAGTGTGAAGTAAAAGAGACATCATTTTTTCCAGGAAAGTGAAAACCAGTGCATCTCAACATCCAGTTAGCACATCTGGGGTTTGACCCAACTCATTTTTTATGTGACCCAAGAAGGCTGCCAGTGAGGCTCTCTGCGAGCGCCCAGGGCCCAAAGAAGAGCTTCTTCTTCAGCTGACGTTGAATGGTGCTCCGCATGGGCGGTACTTCTGCAAATCTGCCTGGCCTGTTGCTCAAAGAGTTTATTTTCCACAGCCCACATGTCCAAAAATCTCACACGTGGTGACAAACATTCATCACCATGAACACACACTAAGTGCTCTCTGTCTTCTACAAACACTAAGAGACTTTCAGCCCCACCTGAGAGCCCTGCCTATTGCTGTGAGTACCTACATAGCCCGGTAACTGCTCTCTAAAATGGTTTCCCTTTTGTATCGTCTGCAAAAGGATTTCCTGGAGCAAGCCACTAACCAGGGGTTGTGTGAGACTGCTCAGCTGGCTTTTTCCAGTATGTCTGTCTGGATGGAGACTTAACTTTATTGCTATAGTTTACTATCAAAGTCAATGAGCATCAATGAGCCCAAAGTTTGCACTAGCCGGGAAAGGGCCAGCAGTGTGTCCTCAAAGCGTGCACAGCACAGCCAGTTCCAGGAGATATGGGGTGTCCTTTGGGATGAGCTGTTGTATTTGCTCACTGCTGCAGCAGCTGAACCTCCACTGCCACCCTGGCTGATAGGGCAGGAGCTTGCAGCACCTTTTATACCTCTTGCTCTTCTGAAACTCTCTGTAGGCCATTTTTTCATTTAGCAAATGTTAATCACTCTTTTTGCACACAGTTTTTTTTAGCATTTACCACCCATACCTAGACGTTTGTTAACTGCAAACATCCCCCTGGCCACCCCACCACCAAGGGCAGCAGGATACAGTTCAGTGGAGATGAAGAACATCTTTGGGGACCTCACAGTCTCCCCAAATGGCTGCCACAGATGACGACATTTTGTACCCTTGTTGCGCTACGTTCCAGGACCAAATGAGTGCCTGCTTAACTGGAGCCTCGCTGCTGCGGCTTTCAAAGGGGAAAATTACTACAGCTCAGTCTTTTCCAACTGGAAATGATTATGCTTTTGTTGCTACCGAGGGTGCTCCTTGGCAGGCAGCCCAGGCACCACAGGTAATGGCCGCAACAGGAGGTGCCGCAGAAACGTTGGCACTTCATCGCGAGGGAGAATGGGGGAAAAAATGCACTATCTGCGAGCCCCACACAAACAGCTCAGGGTAAATCCATTTGTCAGAGTGGCAAGTGACCTTTTCCATTCACCTGTGATTAAGGAACCAGATTTCTTCATTAAGGCCAATAAACCAAATTAAGATGGCTGGGTACAGAGGATTCAAACAGCTTTTGCCATCCCACTCCTTGAACTCACCTTATTAGAGCAGCCTGGGAAGTGGAAGGAGTAACTCAGGGCAGGTCAGGGCAAAGCAGTGCTAAATCTGTGTCTCTCGACCCGTTGTTAATCATCTATTCTCTTTCTATAAATGAATTTGGAATGTGGAGCAAATCATACTAAAAGATTTCTCCTCCTCGCTGAATACTTCAGGAGCTTTAAGGAATTCAGCTCAGGAGCAATGCTTCATTCAGGGCTGTTGATTAGTTCCACCGTGGAGTGCACTAGACAAGACAATAAGTGGACGACAGACACAGTGATTCATAGATTACTCTGCTGAGAGTTGCAGGTGTTTTAGGATCGAATGAAAGGAAAGGAGGTTGGGTCGGTTCTCAAACTGCCTTCCTGTTAAAGGATTAGCATGGGTAACTCAGAGTTATTAAAATCACTCTCATAAATGTAGAAGTTGGAGTTTTTCCTCAAAATTGCCTTTCTCTCCCCCACCCCACACCCTTCCTAGTAGAAACAGCAAATATCTCAAGTTTAGAGTTAGTGGCAGTAACAAACTGAAAGCAAAGAAGCAGGGCTGGATCCTCACCTGATGTAAACAGGAAGAGTTTCCTGAAAACTTTGTGCAGAAGTCCAAAAAGTACTGTTTTAACCAAAGCCCTGAAACTTTTCTCGCTTCCCAGAGATGGCTGGGTATCATAAAACATGTTCAATTACAGGTAAATGACTATAAGATCTTTTTCCTTGATCAGTATGAAGTATAAATACCACAGGATAAAAGGATTTTCATGAAGCTGGAGAGAAGGAGAGAGTATTATGGACTTTGCTGAAGGCAGAGGAGACTTTCTGCCTTAGCCTGGAGAGAGCAGGAGCACAGGGGGTGCCAGCTTTGGTGGGAGGACACAGGAGGTGGCTCTGCCAGCTGCCACTGCTAGCTGTCCATGTAACAACACATCAGCAGGGAGAGAAGGCAAAGGGCGTTTGTTCTTCAGGAGGGAATAACTATAGTTTAACCACACATCCTTCTTAGCTAAAGTAGGGAGCTGATGCTGCTGCAAGCGCTCAGCCACCCACCCCTTTTGCAGCTATTTCCAGAGAAACCAAGTGCCACCTTTTCCTAAGATAAACCAAAACCCACTGTTTATCCACCACCTTCAACAACATCCAACACTGCCACTCCACACTGCTCTGCCAAGCCTCGCAGAACCCTGCATTTACGTACACAGGCCCTCGAGGAACCAGTCACCGACATATTTTGAATTCGATGCTTCAAATGGGTATGCAAATCCCACATTTCATGCATCATGGGGTGTTTTACGCTTTGGCAAGAAATGAAAGTCACCTAAGAAGCAATTGCCATAATAGGGTGATGAGCACAATAGAAAGACATTTACAGGGCTAAACATATTATTGATGTGTCTGGTTTGACATAGTTTCTGTACAGCAAGACACGTAGTTCACATGTCAAAGGCATGTTTTCAGCAGCTGCAACATGTGCACCCAGAAGTGCAGCAATGTACTCTGCTGTTCTACAGATGATGCTGCCTAAAATAAGAATTAGGAGGTTTTATTAATTAAAAAGCAATTGGTATGTACGGTATATTATGAATAAGCATTGTATTCCATGGGGATTTGGACCTCAGCAGATTCCAAGCATGTAAAAAAAAAAAACTGGTTTTTTGTTGTCAAATCTCAAAAGATACAGGAAATAGAGCAGAGGATAAGCATCAGCACATAGTTCAATGCTCTTATCTGCTTTTTTCACTTTTAGAAATACAAAAAACAGAAATATATTTAACTTTGATATTTGGGGGACTATTGCTTTTTAAATCAGCTTTTCAGTTCTAAGATGTGCTCTATGGCAGAGTTCATGTTGACTGCCACATTTTTTAAAGTGCATTTCACCAAATATCCTTTACTTGCAAGTAAAGCTATCTTTCTTCCTCTGCTTTTCTTTCTTTCTGCTCTGCAACCATGAAAGCAGATTTAGGCTGCTAAGGGCAACTCCCAGTCAACACACCTCTGCAGGGGACAGCAGCAGCTCCCCGCTGCTGCCCATGCTCCCCTTCCCACTCCCAGTTCCCCCAGAGCTGGGCTCCAGGCATGAGGTGAGCAACCCTCAACTTGCATTTCTTGCAACCTGGTTAGCAAAATCTGCCAAGTAATGGAGGGTGAGCTAAGCCACGGAGACCTGGAAGGAGACCAAAAACTTGAGGAGATGCTCCACCTCCAGCCAAGGCCAAGCCTGGCACAGGGACATAGACCACAGCTGAGAGACCACAGTCAACTCTCAACCAGGGCTATGGAGTAGTTCTTGTGTGGTGGGTGGGAAGAACAAGGACATTCATTTAGCACCCAGCCTCAGCTTTTTCACTTAGCCTGGAGGGAAAATTCACTCCTGCAAACAGCAGCCAGGAAGAGCCCGGTGGGAAGGCCTCAGCCACACCATCCACATCAAGGACAGGATCATGGCTGGGAAAGGACAGCGCTGCCCAAGATATCTGCCTGCTGCACCAGCCGATGTGCAGGGGCAGGGCAAGAGGAGACAGAGAGGAGTTGTCTGTGTGTGTTTCACCCCAAATTCTGACATAACAGCGTTTCAGTGGAGGGTTAAAAAAAAAAATCAGAACATAATCCATAAATCACTTTGCTGTCTTTGGGGACAAAAGGCTCTGTACTGTGCCCAGCAGGATGAGCTAATATTGCTGGAAATAAAACCACTAATAATATCACAAGGTGCAAGATCATTCAGTACCAAAGTTACTCCAGCCTGATCCAGGATATAAGTTATTGGCTAAACAGAAGATTTATACATCCCAAACATGTCGGGCAGGAGAGCATCACGAGGCTGACACTCAGTCCTGGCTGATATGGAAAAACCAACTTCTCACAGCACCCTGCAGGACCCTGCTTCCTCACCTGCCAGACCCTAAAAAACACTTGTTTGTAGTTTGTCATGTCACATTAAATGGAAATCTTTCATTGCCTAGCTGGGGAAGGATAATAGAAAGCAACATTTCAAGGTGATCTACCCTTCCAAACATAATCTTTAGCTAATTAATAATTAACCAACTATTTATTGGTCAGCTGATACTGCTCCAGATATGGAGTTCCAGGCAATGCACCAGTGAGATCTCACACAGCCATACTTCACTTAATTAAACACAAGTGAAAGGACATTTCAGTCAACCCTATAAATCTGGAGGACCTTTGGGGTAGAAGCAGCACAAGCATGATGCAGCTCTGCAAGCCAACCCACCCCTCCACGCTTTTCCTCCTCCTTTCCACCGTCCCCAGCTGATGGCACAGCTAACTTTGTCAAGGAGCCACTGGTCGCATCTTCAGAAAAAGCCATGCATAGGCATTGCTCTGATTTCAGGGACCATTTTCCTGTGGATTTGGCCCAACCTCAGGCACCTTCCATGGAATCAGGCATCCTTTCTCCCAGGTAGTCCCACAGCCTGCCAACCACTAAATTTCCAGTGTGCTGGCAGCCCCCTTGTGGAATGAGGTTTCAAAAACTACGCCGAAAAGAGGCATTGTTTTAATTTAAGAGCGCAGATGAGTTATTTTTAGCTGCCATGGGGCTGATCCTGCAGGTGCTGCAGGCTCCTGGGGCAGCAGAGGCTGGAGCAGAGGCAGCTGAGGGAAAAGTCCACTCTGTATTAAACATAAGCAAAAAGTTTGTGTTGTTTCTCCGTAATCCCTTAACATGGGGTTGGGAGGTTTTGGTTTTGGTTTAGCCCAATGGTTCGCAACGTTATTTCTCACCCTCCGGTTCAATTCTCTGCTCACTGCAGGACCAGAGCCACTGCTGCAAGCTGTCCAAGCACCATTCTCTCTTTTATCAGGTACAAGTAGGGAAACACTAAAATAAATTGCAAGCGATATCAAGTCGCTTTTAATTTCACTTTCTCTTAAAGCATCTCAACACTTCTGAAGATGTCACAGCCATCAAAATCCTGAGCAGGATGCAGGACCTAGCAAGTGGTCCAGGAACAGAGACACAAGTTTGTAAGGCATTCAGCAAGAAGCACAATTAACACGTTTGGTTTTTTTTTTCCCCAGCACACATCTTGCAGAGCATATCGAGGAGAAAATAAGGAAAAAAAACCCACGCACTGTGTTTCTAATAAACTGAGAAACTTTTTTGACTTTCATGATGTACATATGGCCGTTAATTTCAATGTCATATTATGATTTTTGGCTGAGCCAACAGTATGCATGTATGGATGGAAGCAAGCAAAACAAATGCATTTTGTATTCAAATTTATACAACTCCATACATTTTTATGCTGTTTATTTGAAAATTAATTTTGGCTTAGGCCTTAGAGACAGCAAATGTTGTCAAGATTTGAGGGCTACCTGAAAAGCCTTGGGGACAGCATTACCCTTATGCATAAGAAACAGCAAAATAAAATAAAAATAAATGAATTTCCAAATACGTCATGGCTAATCCCTTGAGCTGACCTACAAATGAATTATAGAGGGTTTGCTACAGGACTGAGTAGATCTTGTGATTTCACTGAGAGATTTATCTTATTTTCCAACTTATTTTCATATCTTATTTCCTTTTCTTTTAGAATTAGACTGTAAATAAAAGAGCTAAGACTGAATGAAGCTCCCTTTCACTGCACTCATATTGGATTGATAAATTAAAATGGTGAGATGAGTTTTGTATGACCCATCCTCGAGGATTTGGGAAATTTAGCCGATGCAAAACAAGGCATTAATTTGGAGAGGCCTAGCTACTTACAATGCTTAGTATTCTGACAATGATGAATGGCATCATTCCAAGCAAATGGTAATTTCACTTTTTGTGACAGTACTTTAGAGCAAAACCGACTTTCTTCACACAAAGAATTTGCAATCCTATTGAACAGAGGCTGTACCTGAATATCAGAAATCCTTCATTGTTTAAGTATCATCTGATATTCTTGATTGGCTCCAGACTGAAGGTTGCAGTTGAATTAGGGAGAACGGAGGTTAAGTCCTAACCTTGAAAGATTTAGCAGCCATTGAAACACTGCCTTTGGGCACTTATTGGCCTGTATTTATCAAAAAACTTTTCAATTCAATGAGGGGAGGGAGAAAACACAAAACTTGTCACATTCATCAAGTGAAGCCACTGGAAAGACATCTACAGAAGAACACCCAAAAAGCATAATCTTTCAGAAGAGCTGATAGAAATGGTAATTGGATGGGATGAAGAATAATACTTCTAAAGCAGGGGTACAGAGAATATAGCTAAAAAAATCAAGGTCAGGAGAAGAGAATGTATCCTTTTCAACTTAATAAAACTTACATTTGCCTTTTGTATTGCAAAAACTATTCCAGGTACCATCTCTAATTTATTTCTGCACAAACACTTCTGAGTGAAAACAAGATTACAGACAAACTAGAAGCATGTTTTCTTTTAGCATACGTGCAGCAAACATAAAAGTATTGTTAGCGGATGCAACTACAAAAAAAAAAAAAAAAGAAACAAACCCCACACACAACAAAAAAAAAAACCACAAAACAAACTCCAGGACTTCCCTATTATTTAGAAATGTGGCTCAGCTTTCAGAAATCCAGAGAGCATCTTTAAAAAAAGCATCTCCCTAAGGCACTCGAAAGCCACCTTCTATGATTGGCAAAGAGCACTGACATTGTGTCCCAAACAGGGAACAGAAATGATGAATCATAAAAACTTGATTGCACTTCTTCCTGCCTCCTTACTAACAAGCTAATCAGCAGCCACGAAGCGAGTGTCATGTGTAAACGGATGAGTTGTATGGGGATGCTATATTGTCCCATTTTTATCTTGCACAAACACCTCTGGCCTGAACTTTGAAGGCTTTTGGCACATTTCTCAGGTTTTGTATCAGGGGTCCTATCCAGCTGGTGAAGAAGGGGAAATACTGAAGTGCTGTGTCGCTCTGCTCGCCGGACTTGCACGGATGCAGGTGTCTCCTTACTGACGAAGACATCAGCTAAGGGGGGGAAAAAATCTGCAAAAGGTCAGTATCTGCAGACACGAAACCTCCAGCCAGCTCCCTAAACAGTTAACAGAACAGCACCTACTACCAAAACACCCCCATAAATAACTCCTGTAATGAAAGTAGAGATGAAAGCATTTGTTAATTTTCCATAGTCCAGGGAATTTGACTATCGATGCCTATTAATCCAGGAATTATAGCATTATATTTGTCAAGAGCTTCTCAGGATGTAAGGCTGGAGGAATAACCTATGATTTGTGCTGACAACTTTTTCTTCACCAGATCAGGTACCGTATTTTAGGGTTACGGCACATTTAGTGATAGCATTGACTAATCTGCTCAGGGCACTATTGCTCATCGGCGAGGCTTTTCTGCTCTGAGGTACCAGAAAGCAACTTTTGCCAACCCAAACTGTAGGTCATCCCCATGTCAAAAACATTAGCTTCAACACATGGAGGGGACAGGTTCATGAAGACACACTAACATGATGAAAACGGCAACGGAGGTCAAAAATATATAGCAGCAGCCTAAAACTCTGTAATTTTGGGTGAAACCTACCATCTGTTCTTCAACACCTTGACATCAAGAAAGCAGTTCTGGGTATGCCCTGGCGTCCCCAGGCATTTGTGGACATATGGTATGCTTTACCATTAACTGCAAATTTCCTTACTTTTATTGTTTTCTGTCACAAGCATAATGTTTTCTTCAGTGTGGACTTGTTGCATGAACATATTTATTGTACATTTTATGTTTTTCGCAGCCACTGCCCACTTCTCCTTGGCTTTCTTGGTCTCCACAGTGGCCCAGGGACCCGTAGAGGGATGCCAGCTGCCCTGCAGGACCTCGAGCACCCACTTCACCGTTAGAAACGCTGCATCCCATGCCAGAGTTTCCACTCCAAGTTTTGTGTTTTCCTCCATGCTGCTCAAAAACTCCTTTAAATCACCATTCAACAGGTGCCTCATTTCTCCTCCTTAGCACATGGACCTGCCAAATCTCTCCAAGCTGATTACCCTACAGAAAGCCAATCTCCTCAAGTACTTTCTTAAGCTTTTTATTCTCCCATCCAAGCCAGACTGGACGTGTCTTTGGCCACATTTAGCTCTGGCATAAGCATTGCCATCCCCACATGCACCATGCTGTGTCTCCTCCCTTGTCCTACCAGCATAACCCCAGGAAGAAAACCAGCAGCTCAAGGGAAAAGTCAGATAAACTCATGGGTAACTCAGGAATGATGTGAGACTGTGGTCACAGCTGAGGTAAACCCATATCCACCTCAGTGTCTCTGAAGGACCCAAGGAAGGACTTTTCAGGACATGGCCCATAACTACAGAGGCACAAACTGGATGGCCACAGTCCATGTGGTGATGGTGAGACTGGGAAGGTCACATTATTGGTGGTGAAAGAAAGAGCTATTTACAAGATCAGTGCTTTCAGGCAAAAATCTGACTGCAAATATCTGACAAATTAATTACATGTTATCCATAAAAGAACTAACCTCTTACATCCACAACAAATTCCTGTTGTCACCTGCAATTATTTCGAGGCAGATCTTGCATCCCATCTCAGCAACCCTCAGAGCTGCCCTTTGATATCAGTGTAAGTTTTGACTGAGCAGAAGCTGAGTAAACACCTCAGGATTTGGCCCTCTGACATTGAGCAACCAATCTTAATTTAGAGTATACATTTCCCAAAAATACTTTAAAAGTATAAGTTAAGTCTTTACTGCAGCCAGCTCCAGGAAGGCAAAGTAAACAGGTCATTACTTGTGGCACTGGTGACATGTGTGATTTCCCAAAAAAAAAAAAAAAAAAAAAAGCTAGTTTGTGGGAAATCACCAAATTAATCGCTACCCTGCATAGAAGGGGTATATTCTACAGGGATTTCAGCACGCTTCTATGAATTTATTTATCCGCCTAATGCCACCTGTTTCACTGCCGGTTCCTCCAGCCACATACCGAGGCATCACTGGGGGGGGTCAAACCAGGAAAATTCCTAAGGACCATCTGCTTATTCATAACTCCCAAACCCATATTTCCATCTCAGCATCATATCCGCCCTTATCGCGGGGCATTGTGTGCTAACTACCATTATTTAATTAACAGATGAAGAAGCCCTGAAAGCCGCGCCGGCAGATTTTGAACTTGATCTTCTCTCATTTGCTGTCATGCAAGACCAGATAAATGACAAGTATTTCGAGAGTCTGCAAAGGCCCTTTAGAACAGCTGCACAGGCTTCACCCCTTCTTTGCAGCAGGTTTCTCACTTAAGAAAAAAACACGCTTCATTACATCGCCTCTTACTTGAGCTGCAAGGGTCTATTCAAGGAAGATAAGCCTCTTAGAAATGAAGTAGCGTTGAATTTAGGTTTTGAGTGACAGGAGGAAGGTTTATCCATTCAGCAGACAATGCTGCTTTCTCTGCATTAATCTAGGAGGCGGACAATGATCTGTTTTTTAGGCAGCATCTCATCTCTTTTCCCACAGCAGAAGGTGATTAGAGTTCGGAAGCAGGGACTGTGAAAGAAAGGCGAGCACTATCTCCCCAGCCCTCCTGTTTCCTGAGCGGGCAGGAGGGAAGTTCTCGGCCAAGTGCATCAATCACGGGGCTGGCGCTCAGGATGTGTCGCTTGGTTGAGGGCTGACCAAGGGCTGGCAGGTGAGGGCATGGACACCCCAGCAAAGCCCATCCCTGTTGTCTCTACAGATAAGCACAGTCTCAGTGGAGGGAGCTTCATAATCCCACATGTCTTGCATTTGGGACAAAGGGGAATAACTTCCAGGAATGAGCCCAGGGTAGGTAATAGGTGTCAGAAAACACTTTTCCTTAAGTGGGTCTGGCCAAGGGGTTGCTTATCAGCAGCAAATGTTGGTATGTCTCAGCTGACCCCTCACAGCAGCACCCTGTGCTCGCCAGCAGCTCCACCCAAGTGATCTCCCAACACTCACAAAGAGGACTGCACTGGTCCTGCTTTGCAAAGAGGGGAACCAAGTAACCGAGACACAGGTTTGCCCGGGACCACAGCAGCAGAATGAATGAAATGAGAGATTTTGGCTGTTCCCCTCCTCCCTGGGACCTCCCAGCAGATTACACACAACCAAAGGGGCCAAGAGCCAGCTCAGGGAGCCCGCCGACTCTGTGGACACTCCTGTAACGATGCTCAAAAACAACTAAAACCTTTTTGTGTCCCTTCACATCCATTTTCAATGTTCAAGGAGCAACCTGCAATGTCAACCAACTGTCCAGTGTGATAATTGAGCTACCAGGAAGCACACGAGAGCAGAGTGGCCACAAGCTGCCCAGCAGCACTGGCATTTCTCTCGGCCTTCCTGAGCTCTGTGCCCCCAGCTGTCAGGCTGGAGGGGTTTAAAACACTTCAGCTTTTCAAGCACACATGCATAGGCATAAACAGGCAAGGTAGCAAGAGAGGCAAAGATACTGAAGTGTGAATAAATACACCACATAGTTTGTGCTGGTACGTGGGACAAGACACCAAACTTTCCAAACAGGAGTATTAAACTATGTACACACTCATCTCCCTGCAGGCAAAATAAGCTGCAACTTTAACTGTTTTCTTTAGGTAATCACTAAATCTTCAAAAATTAATGTTGCCAATACTGGCTAATCCACAGAAATCAGGTTTCTTGTCCCCAGCTGACAAGGAAGCTGGCAGAGGTATGACCATAACTGAAGGCTGTGGCAACCCACTGGGGAACATCAAGACTGAAAAAGGCAAGACCAAGGCACACTGGAGGCTGCCCAGGGACCTGCTTGGGGCACAGCAAACAAATCCAAGTCTACATGAACTGAGTGGTTAAAAAAACACAGCCAACCAACCAACCAACCAAAATACTTCCGAAAAGTATTCCTGCCACTTTATGTAACATCTCATGGATGCTATTTTTAAATAAGCAAATCCTCTGTAAGACAAATGTTTTCTATATCAGGACGACTTTGTTATGTCCTAGCGTGAGGCAGCTACAGAGAATCCCTTTCCACTGCCAGGGCACTCTGAATAACTTTTAAGGGACAACACAGCAACCCTCACTCCTGTTAGCGACAGCCCACAGATCAAAATGCAGCGTGTTGCAGAAACACGACGAACCTTCCACAAATAAGGAGCATATTGACACATTTTCTCTTCACCCCTTTGTGCTAAGCCTGTGTAACTGCGCCTCGGTGAATGGCTTTTTGTTATTCTTATCTCCGCGCCTCAAAATTCCTCAAAACACATCTGTCACGGCACAGCTTGAGAGCTAGCCCCGAACAACTCCGGTGTCACAGCTCTCCTATCTCCCCGCCAACCTCCCAGGTGGGAAGAAGTTTGCACAGACATTTCTTTTGCTCATCGGAGCATGGCTGGCGTGCCGAGTCAGCACCGCGCAGACCCACATCCTCCCCTTTTTTTTCCTTCTTTCTGCCTTTTTTTTTTTTTTTCTTCCTTTTTAAGGAGACTTAATTGCTTCGTTTCAGATGTTATGTTTAACCTCAGGAAATGGTACCATAGACATGGCAAACAACTTTCTGGTTGTTTCCAATCAGTACCATATTATAAAGTACAGCCAGTTAAGAATCCTATTCATTTTCTTGCCCTGTCATCTTGATCTTATTTGAATGTCTGGGGAGCAGGAGGTGCTCACTCGGCCCTGCGTTTCAGAAGTGGGGGCAGGAGCGTCTGTGCAATGTGTTAGAGACACTGAAAGTTTTCATTTTTGACTCCTTAATGAGAGCGACCTTTGCCACGGGCTGATGAGTTCCATACCTGTCCTGGTGTGTTTTCTGAAAACATTTGACACTGCTTGCAGGTTTGACGGGGATATGACTAATGAAGTCTTGGTATAAAAATAATGGGCTGCAATTGCAAGTCATTTGTGTGAAACCAAACTCCTTAAAAACTTGTCTCTGCTCACTTTCTGTTTTCTAAATGAGTCAATAATACGAATCAGATGGCTCGAAGGAATAGACCCCCAAATATTTCCTCTCTCCCTTCTATAAATTAGCTGCCATTTTGTGCAATTTTTGTTGCCTCCAGGCACGGTTTAAATTGGACTGTAGTTACTAAATTGCTGGAGCTATTGCAAAATGTGTAGGCTAATACATAATACCTTGTTTTTGTTAAATGTATAGTAACAGCTCTTCTTGTGAGGTCAAGAGGCCCAGGCTGCTACTACTTAGAATGCATAACAATTTTATGTAAAGTAATGGGAAGGCAGGCAGGAGCGGCTGTTTCTGCTGCAAGTTTTAAATAATCCAAAAAAATTAGGTATTGTTTTCACCTTTTTTTTTTTTATCTGCTGCAAGGATATAAGGATGCCTGTTGTCGTGCTTGTGCCATGCCTTTAGTCCCTGCTGTGGGACTCACCTGTGGGCTGGGGGAATGCAGCATCAGGAGATTCCCAACCACATTAAAGAAGTGTGTTTTGCAGACTGTCTCATCCTCCACCTCCAAAGTTTAAATTCTCTTTCTAATTGAATAGGTGTATCATGAATCTAACCACTTGGATAGTCAGCTTTGAATATATAAAACACTGCAATGACAACAACAAAGACACCCTGGAAACTCATGAACTGGGTATATTCACAGCACAACTGGATGTGCCACTGATTCTTCCAATTTTAGAATCGGTGCTGATAATTGAAGGGGGTTCTTTAAGCCTCAGCTCTTGGAGTCATGTGAATATATGAAGATTTTAACTTGCTATTAGAAGCAGCAGCTTACAACATGACAATACCCAAGCTACCTCAGGAACTCAAAGCCTTGAAGAACAAAAAGGAGCCCATGTGCTTTAGCTTCCATACTTCTGAGGCATCTGATTCGTGATTTTTTGATTGCTAGGAACTGGAAAACCTGTTACATTGACTGTGAAAAATTCTGTCATTAACTACTCTGACTGCTTTTAATCCAGCCTGACCACTGTTTGATGACAACAGGTCCATACAGGTCCTAACTTTCCCTAACATATATATTCCCACAGAAATTATTTTAAATCCCCCCTCCAAAAAAGCCCCCAGTGTTCCACTGGATATAATAAAGGGAAACTAAATATATGATGGAGGTGTAGTCACACATTTTAGTGTGTTAGCGAAGAAGGGGTCATATTGTACGGTTTTAGAGCCCACGTGGGCTAAAAGGGGCCACCTCTGTGGGGACTGCCAGCCACCGCCCCGAGTTTTGTTTGATGTTGAAACACACAATCAAGTTATTTTATATAAGATACTGCTTTAGCCACATTTGGATAAGCAATTGAAAGGCAAAGGTCAACATTTTTCCCTCAGTTGAGGGATGTGTGTATATACACCACACAAGTACAAACACACATTGTACTTGTGTACGAGTATATACGTGTGCGAGCATTATGAACGTGTGGAAGAAATAATCTGCGCAGGTTACAGACATTTCCCATTACAACCTGTGAGTGGTCTCATTATACCAAAGCTCATTTGCACTCAAAACATGTGAAGTTAGGAACACGCATAAGCCTTTGCAGGACCAGGGCTTAGGTACCCACTCAACCTCAGGCTCCAAGTGTGGACACGCTGTTCCTCAGCCCTAGAACAAACGCAAAGCTTCATACGACTAAATATAGCTGGTATACAAGAGATTTTGTCTTGTTTTGTTTAGCAGCTCCCCTGTGACCCAACAGAAGTTACGAAATAAAATGAATGTAATAGAGCGTTCATTCCCTGCTTATTGATGTTGCCTCGCCCTTGGGTATATTTTCAAAATTTCCTTCTACATAATAAAAAATGGCATGTCGCTTGGCGTGGCCAGCCGGACAGCAGACCAGCACTAGCCAAACACAGAGGCTATTCACTGTTAAATGGCTGCTGCTCCTTCAGCACAAAGGCATTCCAGGACTCAGATAAAGGTGATATTCTTCCACACTGAATCTCAACAAGGATGGGTCAAGGCTTTGTTGGTGGTGTTGCCCAGAGATAGGGCAGTCTTTGTGGGAAGTTTGCTCGCAACACAAACCCACTCTACCAAGCGGACTCACAGCTCACCCTTGGAAGAGCCGTAGATGCTATTTTGTCATCTTTTCTCCTGCATAAACAAATGCATCTACCATCACCGACACTTTCTTGCTCCAGCCCCAAGCGTCTGCCATCAAAGGGACATACAAGAAATCCTCCCACATGCAGCTTGGCAGCAACAGCAAGAGACCAGAAGCCACAGAGCCCACTTTTTGCTGTCTTCATCCCAGATGTCACTAATAAATACCAATCAGTCAGACTGAGTTGCTCTGTTCCTGCCCTCCCACATCTTGCAGATGCAGCCCGGCCCTGGGAGAAGAGGATTCCAGCACCCAAGAGCTCCAGTACCCCACTTTTGCTCCAAAATAGCACCCACCTTACCTCCAAGTAGGAAAGGAACCTGGCAGATGGCAAGTGCTCCTCCATGTGCCAGCATCACACAAAATGAACAAGAACCACAAGCTCTGGCATTCGTATCTCTGCAGCTGCCAACTTCTGTGGTCAGAGAGCATCTCACCTAGCTTCAGGGAAGGCACTTCACAGCAAGTGGTCATACTTGCTGCAGTCCACAGGGGAAGACGCTTTGGAGACCTCACCCCAGATGGATAGGCTCACTAAGGTCTTCTCACTGTCACCCACTAATGGGTCTTTGAGTGCCACGTTGAGCTGGATGCCAAACATTCAGACAGATCAAACTAGCAGAGATGAATCTCACCCTGTGTGGCAACCTACAGGGCAGTTCTTTCACCACTGCCTGTTTCAAAAACTCTATTTTCCTCTAAAACACATGGTATCAGCTATGGCAGAGAGAGGATCCTTGGCCAAATTGTCCAGCTCAATGTGGGATTTTTTACTTTCTGAACTCTGTCTTTGTTTTTGTTGGCTCAGGCTCTCTTGTAGGTAACTCTCCACGTATTTTCACCCTCCCTGTGAACCACAGCACACATTGTAGCTAAGGCTAATTTGCAGTTTGAGTACAAACGGGTAATTAGACATCTACTCCTTCCAACATTTCTGCCAGCATCTTAAAGCAGGTACAGAATTACTAGGTGAAAATTGCACCTTACACCTTGACACTAGCTCTGAAAAGGCTGGTCCTGAGACATTGGACATTACATAAATTTATGCACAGCCAGGAAGAAAATGGTGCAAGCCAGCCAGGATTCTTTTAAATATATCTCCTTAATTCAAGGGGCCCATTATATATAGTGCTCAGAACGGGAAAAGGAAGACTTGTACCCACTTGGGGGGGCGGGTTATGGTTTAGCCACCAACTTTCCTTTTTGCTCACACAAGGGCTAATTCATAGGTTAAGTGGAGGATTATAGATGATAGAAATGCAGCAGCCCTTTCCCTTTCCTCCCCATGCTTTTCATGTAAAGAGAAAGAAGGCTTCTCTCATCCCTTCTGCAAAAGTGTCGACGCATTTCCATAGCTCTGTGAGAGGACCTGCCATTTCTGTCACTCTGCTACCCCTTGTCCCTTTGTCCCCACAGCATCTTATTTCAGCTTGGAGAAGAATAATTCACAGCTTCAGAAGATAAGACCAGATTTCCTAGGAAATACTTCTGTAAGAAAAGCCTGGACTGTAACCGTGCCCAGGATGGCGTGAGCCCAGTCCTCTTTTTCACTGATCTGCGAGAGTTTTGCCACCAACTTTAAGAGAAGCAAAATCAACCCTTTGCAAGAAGTCACTTACAAAGCAGCATCTCGCTTAACGCAATGGCTCCTGCAAAGTCATCGGGCACCTCTGTGCCTGTTTTGTCGGTGGGAACGAGATGACAGTGTGGAAATTCAAGCACCAGCCAGATACCAGCCTGCCTTTCAGTACCCAGCTGTACTGCCCTGACAGAATAACTGTTTGCCTTTGCCTGGTAAAACTATAACTAAATACCAAGTAAATACTTGGAGAAATTAAACAAATTGTTACAAATTAAAGGCCTAAGGCTGCAAAGACTCATGTGAGATACAAATGTGCGTATGAACAGACAGCCTCAGCGGGCTGCTGCTGACCCAAAGTTACCAACTGGAGGAGAATTGCAGCCATGGGTTTGCTTACAAGAAACCTCTGTGGCCTTTTGTTGCCCTGAAAATATAGCAAAAGCTGCAGGCGGATCCCTTGTGCATTTGTGCACACATTGCATCTCAGGGACAACGTACACATGCTGTAGATTGCTGCATTTTTCATAATAACTGATCATATGCTGTTGAGCACAACAGTAAACAAAGCTGCGATATAAAACTCACGTAACTTTTTTGCTGGCATGAAGATTAAGGCTTCCCCTAGCCTTCCAGTAACTTAAACGCTTTTGTTTGATAGTTTCCCCTTTGCTTCTTTCAATTTTGTTTGTTTTAAAGAAATACTTGGAATTTTAGCACAGGATCTGCGAGTTGCCTTTTTTTTTTCTCAGCTCCTCCCTGTTAAAACCTTGACTCCTTTTTGAGTGCACTACAGAGACATTTGCTGGGTTCCCAGAGGGAGAGAGGAAACGGAGAAAAAAAGTGAATTTGAAAAATGTATTTTTTTTGTGGGGGATAAACACACATTCCACACTTGTTCTGGGTAAGACAGATGGGAATCCTACATAAAAGAAGCTCTTTGGGTTTTGAAGAGTGAAGTGGGGAACCAAAAAATGTCCTTTCATAAGAAAAAAAAAGTTTAGGATCATCTATACATGCTTTTTCATGTATTTTCTATGGAAACATGGCCAGAGCTCACAGTTTCCACCTTAGGTACATTTTCCCTAGTTAATTAAACCCTCTTTCCCCACATGACAAATGGGCCCTTCTCAGGAAAGGGCACGATTGCAGGCGCGGGTGAAGTCAAAGAGGGCATTCTTAGTGATTAGACATGAAATACGGACTTTGAAAACATTGAGATTTTAAATGTAAAGAGAGAATAACTTACTGCATCCTCAGGGTAAAGTTAATTTATGCATCCTTTGCCTAAGTGAGTTTTCTTTATCTGTTTATTTTGGGTTTAAAAAGTCTATTTATCTGGTTGGGTGTACTTTTAAAAATGTACTTCCCACGGCCCTCCTCTTCTGTGTAGCACTCACATGTTTCCCAAGCCAAATTCATTAGAAATATTGCCTCGATGATATGTGAGCTTTCAAACGTGGCATGCTTGTGGAGAAAGCACGGGCATTGATGGGCTGAGTTCGGGGGTGGTGTCTCTGACCGATCCCAAAAATACCATTGCAAACTGCCAACATGCAGGACATGAAAATAATTAATTATAAGAGAGGGACCCTTAAAAATCGTGAGATATTTTATATTTAATGAGATACTAGGCTTGGTGCTCCAGGCCATGTTTTCAAGTATTGGTTTTCCAGAAGCAATGCTGGAAACTCACTCTATTTTAAATGGAAGCTGGGGTTGTCCCAGTTGCTTTCTCTATAAAGGTTTGGGCAGGGAGGTGTCACCAGCTGAATCTTGCAGCCTACAGAACAATTTAGGAGGTTCTTATTTTCATCAGAGAGGCACATCAAGCATCAAGGAAACAACAAGTATTGAGCTGAGGAGCAAAAGACAGGGCAGTGGTACAGATATACTCAATATATATGAGAGGTCCTAAATAAATTCAAGTCTCCCTACATGCTAGAGCTCAAGGACCACTTATTTCCTTAGCAGTGCTGTTTCTCCTTAGTTCAGATAAAGTTCCTCTGGCTTAAATATGGAAGTGTTATGAGCACGGGGCCGGGGGGAGGGAACCAGCCAAATGACAAACCTGTTCTTGCTGTAATCCAACTCACTTGGTTTGCATGGGAAACAAATTTGCAACCCAGCAGAACCAGTGACCTACCCGTGGTCTTAGTCAAGTCCCCCTGTCTCTGTTCCCCCATTTTGCGAAATGAGGCTATTATAAAGAAGTCTTCTAAAGCATAGTGGAAAGATCTGTATCCACTAGCAACCCAAATACTGACTGAGTGGAACTACTAAATTCTGTAAATTTGAGGGATGGAACCTTTCATTTTCTACAAAACTGTGCATTAAGGGATCTATTTGACTTAAATAAAGCACTCTCCCACTAATTCAGATCTTCCTTCTACAGAATTTATGGATTCTTCATCAATCAGGTGCTTGCATTTCAGAAAGGCAGCAATTTCTATTCAGGTGTGCATGGGTGGAAAGTAGCCATTTGGAAAAGATTGGTCAAGTACTAATGCAATTTAAAATTGAGAGCATTTTTTGAAATAAAGGACTACACATGGCTGCCACTTTTCCTCCAGTTCTACAGAGATGCAAGGGTGCAGAGGGAACACAGAGATCAGCCATGATCAGAGCTGAGATGTGCCATTCACCTGGGATTTAATTTAATATTAAAAAAAAAAAATTCCAGTTCATCATACAACACATGAGAAAACAGAGTAGAAGTTTCACCATGGAAATGCCAAGGATTCCGGCCCAATCCCATTTTTCTGTACGTATGTGAAGTGGTTTCCAGCACGTGGCTGCAGCACACCCCACCGCCTGCGGCACACACGCTGCCCACCAACACAACGTGGCCTTTCCAGGAGCCCCCTGCCCCTCCCTCCCGACAGTCAGTGAAGTTTTCCAGATGGAAACACTGTCCCACTCGCTCCTCACTCCAACTTCTCCCCAAACAGCCTTGCTTGCACCTCGTGTGGCAGCGATGAGGGCTCCTTGGAGCTGACCCACCACTTGCACAAGCTACCAAGGATGATGCCAGCTGCTTTGTTCTGGTGATTACTACATACCAAGTCTTAGGAATACCAAAAAATTGCCTGGCCTAAAAATCCAGGCCTAAAACCAGGAGTAAGTGTGACATATATACATATCCATATATACATAGCTCTTTCCTGCCATACTTTAGGGACTGTAAAACACAGCAGCAAAATCAGGTCTTGTTCCCTCAGCCCTTACTCACGTGGCAACAGGACTGCTCACATGAGTTGGCAACGACTTACACAGCCGGAGAGCTGCAGGATCAGGCCCTTAATTGCTTAAAAATACACTACCCACCAATAGTTACCTAATTTAGCAGAATATATTACCTCTCTGCTTCATAAATCTTAATTAAAGCTGTTAGTTTTCCTATTATATGATCAAGAAACGCCCCATTAAAGTTAAGCAGTTTCTCCAAGTAATTATATACATTATGTGGCATGAGTGTAAAGATGCATATAGCATTCCACTTCCAATTATTTTGCATACCCTGAAAAGCACTATCTATTAAATAAAAAGCTTGCAGAATTTCATTAATGCACGATTTTTTAATCTCCCAAAAGTCAAAGCTGTCCCATAGGAGCTTATACACTCAGCATTGGCTCCTTATAATACAATTTAATGCTCACAAACACAACTAAAGTATTTAAGCATTTACAGAGGTTGTCATAAGTGCTTTTCTTATTTTTGATCAAATTCAAGTCTACACTTAATGCAGTTAACCGTAGTTATTTAATTTCAAAACTCAAGAATCCAACCTCAAAAATTTATAACAATATAAATCTAGTTACATTGATATAGGATATGTATGCTACTGGGAAACCATTTTTCAGTAAGAAGTGTAGAATTGTAAGATCTAAAAGGAGTTATTTTTTAGAGTAAGCATTATTTCAAATAAACCTTGTCAGATTTCAAATAATATTTTCCTATTCGACTGCAAAATGATTTCCTAATTTTTAGTGGTATATTTCAAGCCACTGCTAAATGCTACCAAAAACTAAACATATTTTAATTATGCTTTCTCTTTTGATGAGAATTTCATGTAAATACAGAACAAATATTAAACTGAGACATTGCAAATATCTTAAATACATTATTAAGCAAAGCACTTCATTTCCTAGCAACTGGTTAGAGAGAATGAAATTTGGAAAATTATTCTTAGCTCCCCTAAGACACTGAATTTATTGCCTGACCACATTAACAATTAAAAGGTATATGCAAGATGTTAGATGTTAAAATATAATGGAAGGAGCTTAACATCTGCTCATATAAGGCTAGTAACCAACTCCTGCCCTTAGAAGTAACCTAATCAGGCTTTCAAGAATGTAATATTTTACTTTTAAGCAAAATATTATTCTCCAAAAAACTGCAGAGAGTTAGTCAGATGCATAAAAAAGGAGGAAAAAGAGAAGCATAGAGAGCAGCAGCCCTGGCTGATGCTGATAATGTTTGATCCAATACAGTTTCCTATCACCCCTCAGAGCTGACAGTACATTATTAATTGAAACATTGGCGCTGAACTATGTCCTTTTCTGCAGTAATCATAATATAATTATATCCTATAGGCAGAAATACTGTTTCCACCTTTGCCCCTGAAAAAGTAATCTACAAACTGGCTTAAAAATGTGTGAAACGAGAGTAGATCATCACTCTATGGTACTGGTACTCGAGGTCTGTACATTGTACACTGTACATGACCTACTGAAGGAACAAACAAAAATATCAAACGTGATTTTTATATAATGCATTATGAAAGCATGCTGGGTAACTTGATTCCAAACTATCTGGCTGGATTTCTTTTTAGAATCTTTTTTTTCCCCCCCTTCATTTTAAATTTTTAGCACAGATGTAGCTATATAAATAACAGTATTTCCTGGAATCCCTGAAACGTCAAACCAAACTTATTTTCCAATATTAAATGATTGCATTTCATGATATCATTACCACTTAGAATAGGCTATAAAGTCATTGACTGAAGAGTTTAATAGCAACTCCTGATCTTTTATATACCAGACTTTCACTAATAGAAAATCAGTCTCTTCTGAAATATTAGCACGTTACCCTTTCTATTAAAGCATATCAAATCACGTTAGTGAAAAAGTTGCCAAGTCAAATGAAAGTTCAGTGCCAGTTTTCTTTTTTTTGTTGTTCTTTCTTTCTTTTTCTCTAGAAGCAGAGAGAGACGGGATTAAATTTCTTACTAAACTTGTGGCCATGAACATAAAATATAATAATACTCCTTTAACATTCCTATCATGATTTTGGTCCTAGCACTTAAAGCATCTGAGGACTGAAGGAGTTAATGCCTTAAAACATGCAGTAATTCAGAGAGCTTGCTTTTGTGAGTTGCAATATACTTTTTTTTCTTTGCAAGATAGACTCTGGAGCAGACAGATCAACTTTGCAAAAAGAAGGGAACAAAAAAAAAAAAAAAAGGAGGGGGGAATCTACAACCAATCCAACCAAATGCCAGAGCAGAGGGCAAAGGGATATGGAAACTGAGAAGATAGACTTCCAAGTCCTTTCCTGAAAGTGCTGGGATTTTGAGGAGAGTCCAACATCGCCTGACAAAAGTGTCTTTGTGCGGCGACACTGGGGAGAAGGGAGGAGAGCTCGGGAAACCTAATGCAAACAGGCCAAGCCTTGTACATTAGACCCCATAGAGAACTTTGAATCATATGAGCTGCAGACAAGCACCGAGCATGTAATGCCAAATTAAAGACCACCAAATATAGGGAGCATCAGGGCAGCACCGGGGCAGATGTGTTCATGGCACGGGCCGCGCATCGCTCAGTGCTTCCCTCCATCACTTGGCCCATCCCCTGTGGAGGGCTGGGCAGCCTGGAGCAGCAGAGCGTACCTCCCCATAGGGACTTGCGGCTCCTGCACCCACTAAGGGAAAGAAAAAACACCTCTTAAAGCCTTTTTCTGCAATCTGGCTGAATATGGGTCGTGTTAACATGCTAGAGAAGAGAGTGCCGAACAGCAGCTCCCATTGCGATGTCCTGGTGTGGGGTAGAGATGTCATCTCCTCACCTGCCCCACATCCCAGCCTGCCTGGCTTTTCAGCATCATTCCTCCCCTGTATTATGTGAGAGACAGTGTATTTATTCTTGCCTTCGGAGAGAAAAAAAAAAACCAGAAAAACAATGCAGCCTCATGCTATTCTTCATAGGACTTGTCAGCAAGGTGCAACCTTTACAGCTCTCTCCCACCCAAAGCACGTGTCTTATGATCAAAGCAGCAAGGCAAGAATAAGCCAACAAATGGGAAACGCCTTGTGCCCAACCACCAGGATGACTCAGCTCTTCCTTTCCCACCAGTAACACCACAGCACAGCATCTTCACCTTTCAAATCAAGCAAGGGTTGCTTTGCCCAGTACCTGGTCCCGAATCTCACTGCCTGCCCTCCCAGGCTCCCTGTAGGATCCTTTCTGTGCCATCCACTCATTAAAAACAACCTGATTCTATTAGTTACTACACTACCACCCGCTCCTTCCAGGAAAGAGCTGCTGAGGTCTCCATGGCCAATGGTGGGACTCAATGATCTTAAAGGTCTCTTCTAGCAAAAATGATTCTGTGATTCTAAGACGATATGCCTGAGGGTGCTAAACTCATGGTAACAGAGCTTAATAATGTCATGGCAAACACAATCCTGCAGAAAAAGCTGTAACTAATTTGAGTGAGGTCTTGCACGTGCTTTCCCATTTGAGACCTGTTCCTCAGCTCCTTCCCAGCTTCTCCAGTGTCTGCCCCCATGAACCACCGATGGGGATGAGCCCCAAGCAGGGGCAGCCATCCCCACCACCCCAGGCTGCAACACATGGACAGGCAGCTAGCTGTCCCCATTTATGTAGTCTTATGCAAAGATGAGTGAATTTTGCCCTAAAAACATTGGGAAAAGCTGCTTTTAAATAACCCAAGCACTCCGCCCAGCACTCCTCCACCAAGGAAAGCTCCTGGGTGAAGGGAGTGACTTTTGCCCCCAGTAATGCTACTGGAAACTCTTCATTTCAAAACATTTTTTTAAATAATCATTCCAAATTTTTAAATCTCACCATTTTAAAGCAATGCAAAGCCGTCTTGCCCAGCAGTGACAATTAGCAGAAAAGAAATCCAAGCAGAAGAACGTGTTGTACAGGTGGGGGGATCAAGGGAGCCATTTGACCATCACTGCCATGCATTACATGAGATTTGAAAACACCAGGCCAACTTCGTGACTGGTGTCAACTGGCACTGCTCCTCAGCGGCAAACAAAGCTAAACCTGCTTGCAGAAGAGCACAGGATTTGTTCCTGTCGAATCCAAAAGGTTTGTAGAAAATGTAGAAATGGCTGATTTGGGGTAGAGGAGTAAAAAGGAGGGACACAACTCTAAAGCAACATTTTAGCGTTGCTACAAAAGACCAGCCATTTTCCACCTCTGAACAACAAATACAACAAGAAAATCCCCTATATTTAGAGTAACACTTGGAAAAATGACCACTGTGTTTCCTCAGCAGCAACTGAGCCAACTTCTTCTCTCCATCACCTTCAGTGTAGAGCAACACCAACTGCTACGAGGTCATGCTCAAGTAAGTGACGTCCATAAACCAATCCCAAGTGTCCGTATGCGGCAGAAAGCCAGGGCAACCTCCAGTTTTGGTGAGGTTGCCATGGATTTGCACCAGTGTGGCCAAGGGAAATGTGTGGCCCAATGATTCCTTAAAAACTCAAGGTGGTCAGGTTTTTTCTCCTCCCAGACTGTGAAACCTCAGTGAAGTCAGTGGCAGTACGTAGACTGTGGATTACTACAGATTTTGGTGCTCTAATTTCTGCTACATATTTTCTTGTATTTTATATATCCGGAAAATTTTGCCTTTCATTTATACAACAGCAAGTACACCGGATGCTCCCCTGATACCTATTTGTGCAGGTTGGATCCACACAGACAAAAAACTCTGGGTTTTCTGAGGTCTTATAAGAATGGACCTTTTTATTATTTTTACTATTTAAATTCAATTACTTTCTCTTTCTTTGCCTCTTCCTTCACTGCCCATCCACCCTTCCGCCACAGTGCGTGCTCCTCTCCACTACTCCTTCAGAGTTATTTTCCTCTAACGTGGTGTAGCAGTGACCCAAACTACTCCTCATTACATCCCAGAACTTTCTCTATCTCTCAAGGTACTTTTTCTTTCATTCCCTCATCACAACACTCCCAGGCCTTTGTATCAGGTTAGATCTTGGCAGGATTATCCTTTAACTGGAGACAAAAAAAAAAAAAAGTTTGGTCATCTCTCCCTCCTCCTTTCTTCTTCCAGTTCCTCTTGTTCTCCTGTCACTGACCATGCTTCCTTCTCACTCTCCCATCTGTGGTGTCACTACATTTAAATGCTTCAACACACCCACGCTGGCCTGCTACTCTTTACCTTCAGCGTGAAGCTAGTTAGATATATAGATCTATACACACTAAGAGAGTTCGTATCTATTGATTTCAAGACAATTTAAAGTGTGCTTGCAAAATGCTGTGTGAAGACAACCCTACTGGACCATTCTTCATCCCACTAAAGTTGATGGAACAGTTCAAGTCAACATCAGGCGCCAACACAGCCTTTTTTGGATCATAAGCCACAGACTTGTTTTCATGTTGCCTTGAGTATTCCTTTTCAAGTAGCCAAATTTACAGTCAGTCTAGCCCTAACGAGCACATTTGGTTATTAACAGTTATTATGCCTACCAGGCCATCATAACATACTGAGTTTATCCATCAGACACATTCCAAATTTTACAGGAGGTTACTTTCACTAAAAAGGTAGTCATGGATATGGCAAAGAAATATCTCAATGTTATTTGTGCACAATAATAAAAAAATAGTGAAAATAATCTTAATTCCCTGTTTGAACACTGCTAGAAAGATTGGTTTGGAGCTAAAATCAGACTCACCCTTCTGATACCTGTGACATTTTATAAAGATTATTCTAGCACTAGATGCATTGACAGCACATCTCTAAACTTCCCGCCTACCATCTAGAGTTAAGTAAAAATTAATATTAGAGAGCACTTAATAAGAAAAAAAGACCATAAAAATCCCAAATGCTGCAGAGGCCCAGATTTGTCTCTGAAACTAATTAATATTTCAGGGGTATCTGAACCCATCATTTTGACTCGGGTCCTTCGCTACGATTTATGGGAAGGTTTTTCTTCCCCTCCCTAACACGCGGTCCATTAATTTCCACTGTCATTTACTAAAGACTGGACATACCTTGGGACTAAACAAAGAGAAAAGACGAGGGTGCCTTCAGCTTTGCAGGCGAGTGGTGGGAGAGGGACCTCTTTGCCTGCACACCTAACACCGCGAGGTCTTTCCGGCATTGTTATTAAATCAATACAAAACACCAACAGAGAGCGTGCATCTCATTTTTTTTTAAAGCCGTGTGTTTTCTGAGCTGCTCATTCAATCATTTTAACAATTCCTAAAACTGCGACTCGCGCCGCACGTGTCCTTTCGGTGGGAACCGTAGGTGATATGATCAAAGTTAGCCTACACCTAATCAGCGCACCAGAAATAATCAACAATCTTTTTTTTAAGATGTGTTCAATTCAGCAAAGGGCAAAGACTATTAGTCTTTTCCTTATTTACTACAGTTTGGGTGAAATTCAGATTATTTCCATTAATATCGTTCTCGCCATATCAATTATTATAAGGTGCACTCAATAACATGGCTACATTATACCTCGAGCAAAGTATCTTTCAGTGCGGTTTCTCAAGCAAACAAGATTTACATCCTAATGTAAGATACATGGCTCTACCAAACTAATGCCATATGTCTCTTTTTTTCAGTTATCGCCCCAGTGACATAATCCTCTGGGTAGATTCCACATGGAAAAGAATGTCAGAAACTCCGCAAAGGGAAACAAGAACCAAAACAGAAAGTTGGATGGGATTGATTAAAACACCACTTTTAAGTGTGTTGAAACAACAAATTTTTCCCTATTGTAGCAGAAAAAAAAAAAAAATCTGTCACAGGAGACTTAGCTGTAAATTGTCCTATTGATACATGGAGAGGAGCAATCTCAGGTGGAAAGATTTGGTTCTATATCGAACATCCCTAACCCACACCCATCAGGTGACCTAAACCAGCAGCATGTGTGTGTATCTCCACAAAATAACATCTCTGCTTTCCCTTAATATGAAATTCCTGAACACCTGGATGCTCCCGTGTCATGAGATAAATGCTTGTAGAATAAAAATTTACAGTCTCCCACATGCATTAAATTTGTTTAAAGACTTTTTCAAAGCAAGGTTCTCTATTTTTTTTTTTTTTTTCTTCCTTTTTTAAATGGCGAGCTGTATTTTATAATGGAGCGCCAGCTCTCCGGCGAGCCTCCATTCTTCCAGCCCTGACAGACTGTTTGTCAGCTAAACTCCCCTTGTCATGTATCCCCACCACTGCCAACTCATGCACGGAGACCTTCACTTTTACTGCTACCACTTGCACCCTGCGCAACCTTTGTCATTGATCACTGATCCAACCCAGTGCCCACATGTTCTTCAAGTGCCTACACAAGTAATGAGGTACTTGTGGTGTAAAATTAAACTGTCAACTGTCAGCGATTGATAACCACAGCGAGAGCTGACCTAGAACACCTGCACCCATGGCCAAGACAGGTGTGACACGTTTGATCGCTGAGCCCTACTAGTCAGCGTGACCCGACGGTGTCCCTCCATGGATTTCGCCCCTGACAGAGATGCCGTATTTCAGCCCCGGGTTTCCTGTACCGGCATGGGAGCAGCCCCCTCCCCAATAGCTGCAAACCCTCTCCTCCATCTCCTCTGTCATGGTGGCTGCAATTCAAGCAATGCCAGATTTTGGTGGCAACAGATATTTATGGCTGCGGAGCATCTTTCTACCTCCTAATCTCCTTGGTCCCCCTTCTGGTTCCTCTTCACCCCCAGTCTGGCAGCAGCCCCCACATTTATCAGCACTCACCCTCCTTATCAAGGTTTTTGTGAGCACCCCAGGGCTCCATTGGGTCTTTCATTCCCATACATACATTGATTTAGGAACAACACTGAGTCGCATTTATGGCTAATTTTTTGTAGTCTCCCGTCCTGTTTCTGTGTTACTCTCTGTGGCAGGAGTGCAGAGCTGAATGTTGCTTTGGCATCATTTAAGTGAACTCGGTCTGATGCTGTTGGGACCACTGAGTAGGAAATCTCCATTCCCCCTTCTCATCCGTTCCATCACTGCCTTGGAGGAACACATCCCTTTTCACACAGCTGTAATTAGCTTTAGCTGTGGTTACTACACAACCTTCAGTTCACATCTGAATATTTTTATTTTTGAACTATGGATTTTCACTCTAAGCAAAAAGGGGCTTTTAAGACACATACTGTCTTTTAAAAACCCCTGGAACACACCAGAAAATAATGGTAGGAAGGTTTCTCTTCTCCCCTCCCCTCCAACAGTTGCACTATATTAAGTTCATGTGATGAGAAGATAAAAATCTATTAACTTGCTGCTGACCTTATCGACACAAGGATCTCTGCAGACATTACAGGAACCATATCTCTTCTGACTTTTACATCCAGAACCTCATGCACCAGCGTCCCAAACCAAATATAAAATCTTCATGATGAGTGAAACACTGACACATACTCCGACTCTGGTCCTGCCTCCTGGCAGGAGACACCGGGTCCTCTGGGGCCTGGGACCAGCCTCTACTTGCAATTTGACTTCAGGAACAGTTTTTTCACCATATGCTGCTGGGGGCTCTGAATCAAAACAGCTTCCATAGGACCATATGCTACAAGGCAAACGTGCTGGATACAGAAAGGCTTTCTGCTCCCCCATATCACCATGATGTATTGCAAACATAATTAAAGGTGAGTAACGCGGGCGCTCCTGTTTGGGTTAATCATTCTTTTTTTGCAACTGAATCCGGTATAAAACAAACCAATTTTCAAATTAGACCAAAAGTCCATCTAAATACACATTGCTCACACACACTTACACCTCTCACATTTCCATGTATGTACCAGCCTGCTCCTCTGCGCGGACAGTAGCTCTGGAAAGGCAAAGGATTTAGGTTGTTTATTTTTAGTATTATTATTATTATTAATAAGAGCTCTTTTGTGCAGAGCAAGGACTCACGCTTGCCTCTGAAACTGCTCCCATTTCAGCAATCAGTGAGACTGGGGACCATCACAAGCACCATCCTGCTCCGGGTGCTAGAAGGCAGGGATCAGGCAATCCCATGGTGGTCTCCAAAAGGCAGCAAAGCAGTGGGTGACAGGCAGTAGGTGCCACCAGGAGAATGGCAGCAGCATTTTCTACTCATGGGCTGTGCTTGCCTGAAGGCAGCAGGTTCCCACGTGGTTAGAAATGAGCCTGTGCAGGATTCCAGCACAGCTGCACCCCAAACAGCCCACAGTTGGATTACATCAGATGAAACTGGAGTGGTGTAACACCATCAACCAACATCCACGTGGTTTGCTGGTGTCACCGACACTTAAATTCCAGAAGAATTTGCTCAATAGCATATTTAAGGGGATTTTGCTTGGACTAGGCCAACTCTCAGGGTAATTCAGATATCAGCACAGTGGGTGAGGTGTCACATATCCCCGTCACACACCAGAGGCACACATCAGCAAAGCTCACCATCTCCCTGCCCACAAACATGGCCAACACTCCAACCAGCTCCTCCATGCTTCAATTAAAAGATAAATCCCAATGCCAACAAATCATGCAATAGCCAAGTGTTTTCAGAAAGTAGCTAGAACTCAAGCTGGCTGCTCTCAAAGCTACACCAACATGTGGATGAGCCGGCGGAGCAGTTTCCTAGTGACTAGTCGACACCTGCAGCCACGCAGTTGTCACCTCCTCACTAGGGAGGTTTTGGTATCAAATACAGAAGAGTTTTCTGGGCCATCCCATGACTCATGTCTCCTGCCCTTATGCCCTGCTCTGGCCACCCACTCTAGGAGACAGGACACTGGCCTGGAGAGGTCTGTGGTCTGACCCAGCACATGTGGTTTTACATTTGGGAGCATGCTCACGTAATTTTCTAGCAGTACCTGGAAAATCCTCAAGCGTGCTATTAATTTGAAAGGCCAGTGTCCCTCCAAAGCTCTTGGCATGCCAACGCAAACCACTCGAGGAGCTCCAAGCTGGAGTGGTGCCTATGCCCCATCCCTCCCTGTGGCTTCATCCGCTCACACGTTTCACTCCGGAGAGCTCAGAGGAGCTCGTGGTTGGGATGAGGACTAGCCAAACCGCACGCTGTATCCCCATTTCAGCCCCCTACGTTCCTCCAGGATCTCTAGGAAAATGGTTTCATTTCTGTTCATCCCAGTTTACTCTTATTTTACAAGAGCTAGTAGCAACACCCATCCCACAGAGGTGCTGGGAAGTGAGTTGTGGTGGTTAAACATGCCTAAGCCACATTCATATCATGAGTAATAAAAATATATTACAAATGCCTAACAATAAAGAAATAACATGGCTCAAGCCACTGCTGGTTGTGGTTGTGGTTTCGTGAAACAAAAAATCTTACTGATGGGGAAAATTGCTGATGATTTGCTTCACAGAAAGAAAAAATAAACAAGTACATTGTAACGCGGAACAAAGTTACGGTTTTATCAATGATTCTCTTTATATTAGCAACCAAAGCAGGCCGAAAAATTTGGATGCCAATTCAAATGCTTTCAGAGCTCAGAGATGTAACGTAGAGCAGCTCTGTGTGCAGAACGCGGCAAACCTGATGGCAGGATTGCAAACAGCTCCTGTTAGTCATTCGGGCCAGGCGCTAATGTCTGATGCTGAAACTGCAGACTCACAGTATTTGCAAGCAAACCCTAGTATTTTTATTGCATATACGCCCTTTCTGTTGCTTTTCTGCAAGCAGAGGCTACAATTTGTATGCTAGAAGGAGAGTAGATATGTTGCTTCTCAACGATGCTCCCTGCAAGACTCTTCGAGATCAGAGACTACAAACCAGCTCAAGGAGAGATCAGTATGTGAAGTATGTCTGGAGCACCACATACAGCTCGCTCCAGCGTGCACCATCGAGGAGAAATTAATGATACATGGAAAGCTCATTCCAGATGATCACAGTGACCAAAACTCTTGGACATAGAGTCTCTTTTTCTTTTTTTCTCCCTGCATCCAGAAAGAATCCCTCCTGGTTTTGTTCTAATCACAGAGCTGACTGGAAAACCAGAACTTCTCCAGCCACCCAAGTGGAAGCAAAAGAGATTATTTCACAGCAGTAAGGACAAAACAGAGCCCAGCTTATGCACCTCCCATCCCCATGTTTTGAAATCGCAAACAGTGCATATCATCTGGCATCTAAAAGAGATATGCAAAAGTAAAATTAAACAGCTAAACTCTTGGGTATTTCTTGGGACAAAAATAAAAAAAGTCAGCAAGAAGTGACATCAAAGATCAGTTGTTTACATATCGAGGGACCTGTCTGCTTGTCTCTTCGCATTGATTTTTACGGTACAAAAATATTATTTCAGTGACAAGGATGTAAACCTTATTCAAAACAGGATTTAAACCATATCCTGCGAGTGAGGCATCTCTTCAGATAGCCTGCCTGCACTTACAGCATACCGAAGGCATGCTGATTTTCGTCCGCGGTGTTTGTTAAGAGGGTCACAATATCAGGAAGCAGGAGAAGGCTCATCAAAGCCTCGTTGCTCGCCTTCACCGCTCATCAGCTAGACAGTACCTTGTTTTTTAAAGCAGAGCGGAAATGCATCTCCAGTGACCCATTGTTAGAAACTTCCTTTTGTCTTTAAGTTTGCTGGAAGGAGTATGGGGGCCCCTTTTAACTCTTTTCCAATAGGTAATTTCCCTTAATTAGGGCTCTCATTACAAGTGAGAATTTATCAGACGTGATTAAAGAAGCATCTTGTCTCTTTCCTATCGCCTTAAAAGGGGCATATTTTGATCTCCCAGCGTGTCTTGCAAACACAGATAAGCACAGGCAGTGAGCTGGGAGATCATAGCAGAAATGTGGCCTGCCCAGAAAGTTCATGTTTGGATCTCGGCATCCTCAGAGCTTCCCTCTGAATTGCAGGGTGTCAAAGCTGTTGCTGTCACCAGGGAGTGGTGGGGCTCCTGCGGCAGGCAGGAAGCTGGGCAGATGCTACCGCAGAGCTGAGCTCCAGGGCTTTGGGCAAGTCACAGAGTTCCTTAAAATTCCTGTGTGCACGTCCTAAATCACCTTCTGCATGACACTGGACTTCACTCCTTCAGAGCATCCATTTCAGGTAGACCATGTCCTCAGTGTGAAAAGGCAACTCCTACCCATACCCATTGGAGTTTCATGAAAATAATGGAATATAATCCTTTTGGAGCACCCCTAAATGCATTTCCCCATGCAGCAAGTGTGATAGATCCAATTCAGAGCTTGCTGACCCAAAATCCTGCACTCACTTAGTGAATTTGCTCTACAGGTACAGCCCTCTCTGACATCCATACCCTGAGCGCTGGCCCTGCTCCTGACACCCTCTCCTCAGTGTCTGATCCACCCTGATTTGACAACGAGGAAAAGCTCCCATTGACTTCAAAGGTGGCTGGTTTGGGCCAGTATGTTAAAAATGTACTTGTGCTCTCAGTAATAATGTTTGCTTTTAATAAGCATGAGAGATAAACTCATGGATAAGTGTACTATTTTATAGAGTTACTATAGAAATGCAAGTTATTGTATGACTATGAATGAGCCAAAAGCACCAAAACTCAGATAATAGCAAAAACACTCATTCGCACCAAAAAAAAACAAAACCTTCCCCACCAACAAATTACAGTAGGCATTCACTTTAATGATCTAGTATTTACACTCACATTGAGCAGAGTGAGCATTAATCTGACAATCAAGAAGCAATGAGGAATTTTCCAAAGATTACAAACATTCATAACCTGTGAATCACTAGAGTCCGAGGTGTCACAACATTCATCTCTGTATGTGTCACCTACAAACATCTGTCCCCTCTTCCCCTCGCACGAACACGCATTCCATTCAACCACAGATACAATCAGGCTTTAATTTTATTTTTCTCACATAATGTTAATCAAGAGCTAAAAAGATAATTTCCTTCTACCACAAAGCAATTCCACTGTGGTGGAACAAACTGTTATCTTAAGTTTCACAGAGCAATTGTTCAATAATTCCTGTTTGTGGCTCTTTTCCAAATCCTTGAGAACAGCTCAGGCTGCCAACCCTTCTTAAAAAAAAAAAAAAAAAAAGAGAGAAAAGAAAAGGGAAAAAAAAAAAAAAAAGAATCACAACAGAAGCCGAAAAGCACTTGCTGTCACTCAGGGGTTCAGCAGTGGCAGGCTCGGCCATTTCTCAGAAGAAACTCCAGCCCTGAGACTCCGACACGCAGAAATGCACTGTCTGTTTGAAGACAATTGCCTGGAAAGATATAAGCTCCCAGACTGTAAATTTGTTGCAGCGCTGGCCCTCCGAGATGGTGTTATCTTGGCTTGGTGGATTCAGTGAATTGGAAGCTCCAGGAGGAAAAAAAATTAAGAAGGATACTTGGCGTTTCTGCAGTGTTTTCTACATGCAAAGCGCAGAATGAGCTTTAAGCAGTTACTGTTTAATAAAGAAGAATGGGAGGGTGGTTTGTGGTGCGAAAGGAAACCGATAACGTGGATTTCTTCAGCAGAAGTAATAAAATGTTCTGTTTCTATGGAAAAAAATCAGAAATAATAGCAACAGTCCTTACTTAGAAGGCACCCTGCACTTCAAAATCACTATTAATTTTAGCCTGTGAGCTCACTGAGGAAGGGACAGTCATTTACTACAGCTTGTACAATGAGCAGCACAACAGGGCGCTGCCCTGCCCGTCGGTGGGAGTTACCATCAGACAAATATTAGAGCAATATTAATCATCACAAGTGAAAGTGCAGCATTAAGCTGCCATTTCAAAATCCCTGGGTCTGAGCCTAGTGAGGAATAGGGCAGGGAGGGAGATCCGGGGGCTCAGCCCAGCTGGCACAGGGCACCACGCATGGACCTGAGCTGCAGACTGACCTCCTCCAAAGCATCCTGGCATGACCCTCCGGCACCCTGGCTGGGATTTCCCCGAGGGTTTGGCCATGGCTTGTAGGAGACAGTGTCTGCTTGCTCGGGGCAGACCCAGCTGCTGGACAAGTTTGGGGTTACCAACACCACACTCACATCATGTTCAACCCCACTGCTAAAAGGGCAGGAGAAACAAGATGTTTTTCACTCCAGAGCATAGGTATCTGCAGAGATAAGCTGTGTAAGTGGATTAACCACAATTTTTGGCTTCATTGAAATGTTTCTTTACATTGCTTCCACTTTGGTGTAAAAGCATGTATCCTGACAAAGCTATTCTTACTCTACAGCAGCATGAAACTAGAGAATTGGGTCCATACCCTCTTTTCCAGCCAAGAAGAAAAACAAAAATAAAAAAATAATAATGGTTTTTAAAAGGCAGTACAAGCACTCTCTGGTTAGAGCAACACAGCAGGCTTTTCAGGACCAGAATACACTACTTTACCCAGTCTCTTAAATTTTTGGACTCTGAGCACAACAGAGAACAGCCGGACCATTCTGGAAAGATACTTTCTAGGCAGAAGACAGAAAACAGACATAAATAACCATCAGCTCTAGAAGAGCTTGGCTATATCCATACCTGCACACTGCACAGAGGCAGTGAGATTTAGATGAGGTACAGCTAAAATGAAAACACTGCTGCGAAGCTAAGCAAGACCAGGCTCCAGCCCACATGTCCCATCACTGCTATGGGACAAGGGGCTTCTCCTGCTGTCTGTCAGCTCAGGATGAAGCTAAGGACAGCTCCATCCCCCTCAATAAGGAGAGGGGAGAAGCCAGATCACAGCATATTTGTCAATACACAAATAGCATATTGCATTATGAACACTTCTGTGCTCAGCCATGGAGGTACTGCACTGAAGTTACTGTCAAGAACTAAGATATTTATTCATTCCTGTTCTCTCCCATGGCTTGCCATGAACAAGCGGTGTTCATAAGACCAAGTTCTTTCCACAAATCCCCACACATTAATCCCACTGAGATCAGTGGGGTCCTACACAAGCCTCCCAGACCATAACATGGACTGGAGACTACACCTCCCATTCATCCTAAATCCAGGTCTCCAAATTCCCCACATATTATGTATGGTTGAAATTAATGATCTTAAAAGTCTTTTCTAACCTAAATGATGTTATGATTCTGTGATTCATTAGTTTACCTATTCCACCCCAACAAACCCTCCTGATTTAATCTCCCTGAGTTTACAGGGCCCTCCCCTTTAAGTTCCTCCTGGCTCATACAGGAGAAGGGCCACCCTGGGCTAAAACACACATACATGCACATGACTTAACACCCTGATCCTCCAGGATAAGCTATGAGCCTGTAAATCACCACACTTCCAGAAAACAATAGCTACCTCTTGTTTAAATAAAGCTGCACCTGCTATATTAACATACCACTGAACAATCACTTTGTTTTTCGCTAGGCATCCAGGCTGAAGCCACACTGCTTCCTGACCCATATACTGGAAGACTTATTCTTAGAAGGGTGTAGGGGTTTCAAGCCGTGCAGCCGTGTTTCATCGTGATCACCTTCCTTCCTTCTTTTGTACTGGGGTGGTACATGGTTTTGTTTAGTTTTCAACAGGTTTATTTCCATCACAGCACTCCAAGACCTTGCAGCCCTTCTTTGGCAAAGGTTCCTTCATTTTGTTTCCTATCTTGGGCTATCGCAAGCTCTGAACTGCAATTCGGGCCACTTAGTCATTTTTCAGGAGATTCTTCTCTCATTGAAAGAGTTTGGGCAAAGCAGGTGCCAGATGAAAATTTCTTTGCCAAATGTTCAATCATTGCTAAATCATTTTGCTCTCCCCCTGGCAGGTTAATTATAATGCCTGTTTCAAGTTTATTTATCTCTACTCGATGCTTGTTTATTGATTGCGCTGGGACCCTTTTCTAATGGAGTTATTTTGCTCAAATAAGGTGTTCAGTGGTGACTGCAAAATGGACTGCTTGAAGAGGTTGGGTCATAGATGTAGGGAGTGGTAAGAGTTTTGTAAGAGAAATACACTGTGGATACAAGAGCAAACTTCTCTGCTTCACTGAGAAACATTTTATCTCAAGCAAGGAGCATGGACAGGGTATTGCTAGGCCAAAAAAACCCCCACATTTTGTGAACATGAGCCCAAAGCAAACCTAAATCCAGCCTGATCAGCGTGTTCCCGCTTACATGTGTGTATTCTGTCCTGCAGGCTACCGTGCTCACAACAAGCACCCTGCATCTGCTCGGCACGTCCACCTGCAGCTGGGAGCGCTTCCTTGTGACCGGCTTTCCAGGAACGTGGTGCCCGCTCCTCCTCACATCCTCTTCCTGGATGCCTGCCCCACGCCATGCTTCCTGCTCGACCCACACGGCTCTGCCGGATCCGGCACCTCCCGACTCACGCAATCATTTCCACTCTCAGCTGCCCGAAGCCAATGGACTCTGTGGGGAGTTGTGCTCCATGGCCCTGTTCAATAGTAACATCAAGGCTTCAACCATTTAAGTTGAGCTTATAAAACAGCACCCGCATGCAGACCATCCTGCCCAATCAGTTTACCAATTTTAAGAATTTGACCTGCTCCTGCAGGCACTACTAGGAAGTTATGCCTCTACTAGGAGGTTACTCCTCTTCCTTTTAACCCAATTACAACACTACAGCCTGAGCAACAGGTGACTTTCAGTGCAGCAACTCAGAACTAAAGAGAATGTTATCAAATTGCATTTCAAGGCACTATTAGGAGTTTCTGGGAAATCCTGGAAGCCAGGTTTCAAAGATAGTCTTCAAGGAACTGACTGACGCTGACCATCAGGGCAAGTGGGATTTCCTCTTACACAGACCAGCAAACACAAGCCCACATCAGCATCCTACCGCATGACTCTCTCATAAGAGCAACAACCTCTGCACACCTCATCTACAAAGTGTCCATCCAGTCCACTCTCATTATTGTTCCTTCGCAATCAATATATTACATTACTTTTAAAAAGCTTCCACATGCAAGGCATGACATTTCTCAAAGTCCTATAAAGGAAGAAATTACCCTGAAAGCCAAGTTAACCTTCTGGTCTCTCTATCAGCAAAATGTGTAGCCATATACCATGGGAAACAGATACCAGCTTTTCTGAAAACCTGCCTTGACCAGCACCTGCTCTGCCACATCCTTCACCGGTGACGTGCCCCCATTGACATCTCTGTCCAGTGCCTTGGCCAAAACCTTCAGCACCTCTAGGTGCTTTGGCTGCCTCCAGCTCAGAGAGCCCAAACCGGGGTGCAAAGCACCTGCTGTGTCTCGTACCAGGTCCAGCACCAAGAAGACCAGTGGGAATCACCAGAGCCTGCAGAGCTGCACCTCTATAAGTCTCAGTGTCACAAGCCTCAGTAGGGACCACAGCCACCCACATAGGTTCTGTCACTGTGCCATAAGAAAGGCCCCCGTGAGACAGCCAGGTGCTGGGAAGCCTTTGCAGCCCAGTAGCAGCTTGGGGTCAGGAGGAACCAGTACATCTTACAATAAAGGGAAGCCGAGCCAAGCTCTGGACCAGCCCCTCCCAACACAAGGGCATTTGAAGTGTGGACCAAGAACAAAGCTCCCTGTTAATAACAGCTTGTTTCGTGCAGTGAAAAATGTGCAATATTGGGATCACAAGCTGAATTCCAAACTGCCTGGCTATTTTCCCTTCAACTTCCCAAATTTATTGAAGTGAGAGAGCTTGGCGTTCTTTAGAGTGTTCGAGTGACTGGCACATCACTCAGTCATAGAGACTCACATCCCCCCTCACTGTTGTGTCTGCGGGCAGAGTCAGCTCTCATGTTTGCACACGCTGGCCAAGTTCAACATCCACTCGTGCATCCTTAGGACAGCTAATTTCCAGAGACCTCACCTACCAGTCTTCCTTCATTTTCCTGGGCGCTTCCTTCTTACCTTGCTCCTTCTAAAAGCCACTCAGCTCCATCACCAGCCCTCACAAACACAGTGATGATCCCACAGGCATGTTTGGAATATGGATATGGGAAAGCCACCACTCTCAGCATCTCCCAGACTCACAAGAGTCAGAGCTATAGAGGGAGGCCATTCCCATCATCACTGGAGGCAGGAGAGATACCTTCATCCTCATAGCAGATGCTTGTCTGCTGATGGTAGATACATGCGACATCTGCCAAGCAGAGGGACCGGCTTGTGTCTCAAAGGGACAAATAGAAAAGCAAAGGGGGATCGTTCAGCCTCAGAGCAAAGCCCAGGTAAAGCACCACCCTGCTCCCCACGCAGATCTTTGGCCCCCGCACCTTTCTCCTGCTGTAGCCACTAGAGAGCACTTCTTCCCTTCCCTTTTATCAGTCAGGCTCACAGATTGAATGTTATCAATTGACAGCTTTAAAGCTAAGGAATTGTATAAATTAAATACGGTCCGCAGCAAATATACTGAGGAGCTAGAATTTATATACACACTAGATATGGGAGCTCTTAGTTATTACCCACTTAAGGCTATGGCACTGATGAATGGTAAGGCCACCCTATCCCTGAAGGCACTTTTCATTACCCACAGTATAGGAATATTGAGAGAGTGTGTGTATGTATCCAGCACGACTGCTCATTTCCATAGTTCTCCATCAGGTTTGCATTCAGTTTATAAAATAAAAAATTACTCTGGGGACATATTTCACTCATTCCAGAATCCTTTCTCTCTCCCTCTCCCCCCCAGCCCATCTCTCCGCTGCCTCTCTCCTCCTCCCAGCCTCAATACTGTAACAATGCCTTTAAATCTGATGGTGCTTATTAAATGAAACAACTTAATTACTATCAATATATAATGTTGTGTACTTCAGCCTCAACCGACACGTCTGATCCCATTCTGCTCCTGACCTTTAATGGTCATCAAATCAAAGTAATTTTGGTCAGCTCAGTACAGCTCTGACACATGCCCAGGTCAGGAAGATGAAGGGACACTAATCTACCATGTTACCCTGCCCATTGTTTAATACCTTTTTCAATAGAATCTAATAACTGGAGAAACGCCAGTTTTCTGTCTAGTTTGGGTTAAAACCTCTTTCGCTGAAAATAAATAATTATGGAACATTCTGAATAGCCCAGGGTTTACATAATTGGTGCCTCTTAGACAGAGCAATATACTTGCCTTTGAAGTTTGCAAGGAGAGGAATTTCGGGATTCAAATCAGTGGCAGTGCTCCTGAGTGTGCTCCACTCTCCACCTTGGAGGGGCCAGCGCCAAAGGAGGCTTAATTAAGGGAAGTGAAAACCACTTTCGATTCACCAAGGTAACACAACAAGTGCATTGCTTCCTCTGAATTGAGGGGAAAATAGCAGGAATGCTTCCACTCAACAGCAGCTATTCTGCAGGCTGGGACTCAAGTCCTTTGGGGGGAGAAAATAAAAAACAAACAAACAAAAAAAATCTATCATAAAATAACCACTAAGACAACACCCCAAGCATAAAGACAACAGGAGTGTTTAGGTTCAGGCATTACTATTTATACATATTGTTTCCCTAGTGCTAAACAAAACAAGTTTTCCCATGCCAAAGCGAGGGCCGCTGCCAGGAGAGCCAGACACCCTGTCTGGATCGGACAAATAGCTTGACCTATTGACGGAGCAGCTGGATGCGGCAATATTTTATAGCGGGCTCACTCTGCTAATGCACTTGCACCAGGCCGCTTTCGAAGCAACCCAGCTCTCCAGAAAAAAACACAACCTAACTGCAGCACAAAAATGTCCCATCAAGGCAGATACTGACCATTCTCTGGAAAACCAGCCCTGGCTGCATCAAACACAAGGGCAGGAAACTAGGGAAACGTTCAGGGATTGCCAGGTTTCGGATCAGCCCTGCCTTTGCGAAAGAGGGAGGCAACAAATCATATCTGCCCAGCTTTTGAAAACGCCAGTCACGGAAGCTGAGCAGAAAACACAGAAGGATGTTTTTGTTAATTACCTGTTTCTCCAATACACATTCTTTACCTTAAGTCATTACTCATGTAACATAGCAGGAAGGTAACAAAAACCAACAACCAAGATTTATAGGGCATCTCTCAACCTGAGGGTCCTGCAGCAGCTTTCAGGGCTGGGATTACATCATGCCAGAGCTCTTCAAAGGCTGAAGGGCCAAAGCGGCCCTCGGTGTAGCCTCCATCACACCACAGGTGCTGCTCCAGGTTACAAGGAGCTTTGCAGATCCACAGGAACAGGCTCCATCACTCCTAGCTCCCATCCAAGGTGAGCAGAGACAGGAGGTGAGAGGCACTGTATGGGTCAGCCTCCCCACACTGCCCGTACAAGGGAAATAAGGAGGAAGCCATTGGCTCCAGGGGGGCTATTGAGGTGTAACTCAGAGCAGGGTTTGTAGGCAATACTCACCCGGACATTTACTTGAGAAGGAATCCGGGGTTTCGCTGTACGTACACCAGAATCACTTCACAACCACTGAATACATTTATGGTGTAATTGAATCCTTGAGTGATTTTTCTTAAAGGTGAATCTTATCCATTTAGGGTAGATTCTGAATCATTGAAGTGAATGGGAGTTTTGCCACTTATTCAGTGATAGTAGCACTGAGGGACTGGGGCAGGGCAGATGGCTCTACACAATGCATCAGCAGCATCTCTGGCTGTCAATCTCTGAGAGTCATGAAGGGAGGTTTTTTTCCTTTATTTTGGAGAAAAGTTTACTCTTAAACAGAACAAATACTGAGCCTTGATCAAAGGAGGAAAGCTGCTGAAATCAATGGGGAGCCACTCTGGGGCTCTGAAGCAGTCAGCGCTGGACACGGAGGGGTTTTAGCATTGCCGTTACATGCTTCCCCCACACTGGCTTTGCAAGAAAAAAAAAGCATCCACTCTCCAGATACACAAAGCTGAAGTGCAAAATATTCTTTTGATTCAGAAGTACGCACACAAAAGCATTTTTCCTCATAAACTGCCATGCAAACCTTCTCCCAGCCAACCATTCTCTGCATCTGATCCCACATCTGGTTGCCCTAAGTGGAAAACACTGGTGAGTTTAACTGGCGTGAGTCAACTCCTATAACCAAGAAGAGCACAGCCTAGACCACCAACTCACAGCTTATGAGTCTTTCCTAGAGCATTCCGAGATAAAAGATCTCGGTTTTATTCAAACGGAGCCAAACCCTGCTGATACCTAATTTTGCTTCTATTACCTCATTAATAACCTACAGACGTTCACAGCTTACACTTCTTTATGTCTGCGTCGCAGTTGTTGTACGCAGGCACGAGGGCTATTTCTTGTTGTATTTGTTTTGGGTTTAATTCCCAATTCTAGTCTATGCCTCTGCCACCTTTACAGGGCTTGGGTCAATTAACCCTTTTGTGTTCTCTTTGCAACAAGCTGCAGCAGTCGACAAGCAATACGAGATCTTTTAACTGGTATTAATGGATTCATATGAGAACATTTATTGACAGCTTTATGTAACATGGTAATCACTAAAAGTGGGATTTAAAGTACAAAAGTGCCATTTGGTAGTTAAGTGTAAAGGCGCATTCACATGTCATTTACTCATAAACATTTTTAACATGTATTTGCAGCTAAAACCAAACCTATATCTTTAATAAGTATTTTTCATATCGATCAGACTGGCAAAACTGAAAATAATTTAAAGTAATTTGACCATGTCAGGTAAACTCTTTAAAAAAAAAAAGTTTTCAATGAGGGATAAAACTGTTTACAAGTTTTTAACTATAAAATATTTCTTTCTTTCTTGTATCTTGCCAATATCAATAAAGAAACAACATGTATAAATATATATAAACAGACACTTGGCATAAGAACACATTTCATGAAATATGAGTAATAGAGCAGGAAAATTCAAAGTATATTTCTTTTATACTGTATCGAAAGGACAGGTTACCGTAAAGAATACATTATGTGCAGATGGATGAAAACACAAAGTGCATGCAGGATATGTAGGATATGAACAGGGTGTTCATTTCCAGGTAGAAACACAAACATTTTGGTTCATTTCAGATCTCACTTACACTGCACTATTTGGTGTGATTTCATTGACTCCCATGTATTTGGACTTCAGTCCAGCAAAGCACTTAAACACATGCTTAGCTCTAAGCGCACAATAGTCCCCTTGAAGTCAAATTAAGCACATATTTACGTGCTTTGCTGGATCGGGGCCATACTACAGATTTACACAGATGTAAGTGAGCTCAGATGAGCTCAAGCCACAATATTTGTGTCCAGATTCAAATCCAATTGGCAAATGCTTTCAAAAGCCAGAGGTATTTGGATTAGGGGTTTTGGTCCAAGCCAATCTGTAACTTTAGTACCTAAACCCGCATTTCTTGTGCGCCCAAGGCTCCCATCGGCATTAGTGGAAGCTTTGGAGGCACAAGAAGTACGAGAGCAAGACCTCTGGGACTAAAGAGCCAATTTACTTAAACCCAAATTATAACATTTTTTAACCTTTAGATTAAACCAAACTCCCACCAGAGTTCAGCCCTCGCTTCATTACATTTCTCACCCAGCATTTGGATTTTTTGTTTATCGTATTACTATTGCTTTTGGCTAGCACTCGCTTTATTATATAACATTAACCTAGGAAAAACTAATGGGCACCATCAAATAGCTGTTAACATGAAGCACTTATAAACAAGTGCCATTAGCAAACCAGCAGAGAGCACGGGAACTCATTTGTGTTGTCTGTTAACGCTGGAGAAACACAGATTTATAATTTTAAATGGCAAATGATGCCTCAGCCTGATCAGAAATTAATTTCTAGATTTTTCCACAGATTTCACCAGTCCAGCAAGTGGACCAGCCTTTAACATCACCTGCTTGTTCTCCTGGGGCATCAGATGTGCAAGTCCCCTTCCACATGAGAAAAAAAAAAAAAAGTCATCCTCAAATCATCAGGAACAGAAGTTATCACCTACCACACTGAGGCTCTAGCGTGCTCTGCACGGATCAACAGGTTCCTGCTTCTGGCGTTGCTCAGATCAGAGGTGGCTGCTGGCTCTGCAAAGCCTGCAGTTCCCATAAATGTGGGAAACACCAGCACCAATATGGGAAATCCCCCTGGCCCAGCACTGAGGGCAGCACGAGAAGCTGGAAAACCCTTGCAGCAAGTCCTGTCCTCACCGGAGGATGCTCCTCAACAGCAACAGCCTCCAACGCACACCTCACCCTCACCGTGGTCAGCAAAGCCTTTGTGGGGCAGCACAGCCTGCCTCTCCTGGTTTTATCAGGCACTCTTACGGGATTAGCACAACTTTTCTTGCTTATTAACCAAAGCCAGAGTGAGATGGTGGTGTTCAGTCACCTGCACTGCTGCAGACACAACAGGCAAAGCTCTCTCCAAGCACAGCACTCTGCAAGCTTTCAAGAAACAGTCTCTGAGCATCTTCAAAGCCATCTCCCTCTTACACACTACTGACCAGGGCAGCACAAAACTGAAGAAGCACGTAGGCTTCTGCTACTGGTGATCTAAATCCACAGCCAGAAATTAATGAGATTTTCTTTTTTTTATATCTATTTCTACACATTGAGGGAAGTACACAGAACCACGGGGCTGGAAGAGGAAACAACAGAGGTGCTGGCACTCAGGGCTAGAGCAAAAAGTGAAACAAGACATGGCATCCAACACCTAGTCCCACAACATTTTAGCTGGGAACAGAGTGGTTTGTCCTTTCCTTGAGCTAATCTCTAACATCATCTGAAAAGCACACAAGGGAAGAAAAAAAAAAAAAAGTCTTCCTCCTATTGCTTTGGGATTTTTGTAACCAACACAGAAAAAACCAGAGATACAACACTAAATAAGTGAAACTTTGCAGAAAAAAAAAATAAAATTAAGTATTCCATAAGAAAACATCAGATCATTCTTGAAGCCTCTGCTCAGATTCCAGGAGGAATAACATTTGTTGATGCCAGTTTTAGGATAATACCTTGAGATTGTGGTTGTTGCATGGAATTACACTGAGATGGAAACACCCCCATCTTCAACTGCAGGCAGCACTGGGGGAAACTGAGCCAGCTTCACACCACACCAGAGCCCCAAAGGCAAATCGCCCTCCAGCCCCAACCCACCACCAGCTGAGCAGTACCTGAGATGGCGGCTCCACAAACACACAACCCTGCCAGGAGCAGGGTGTGAAACACCAGCAACACTTTCCATGGCATCCTACAGTATGGACAACAAAATACTCAGCAGAGGGAAGCATGTCTTCTGCCCAGCACAGAGACAGCCTTCACATGCACTAGTTATCCTGCAAACAAGCCCAAAATAGAGGCCCCAATTTCACCATCATGTGGTACAGCTGAGCAGGTCCCTGCCCAGCTGGGTGGAGGTGAAGCTCAGGAGAAGCAGGATGCACCCTCACAATCTCTCTTTTTACTTTGTACTGAGTGATCTTCGCTCCTGTATCTCCCACCACATCCCCATCCCATCATATGCCAGGCCATCCGGTATGTAAGGTGCACAAATGTAGCAGGCAAGCCTCTGAAAACCTGAGAAATCTTGATGCAACCACAGGAAGAAATCAGCTGGGCAGCACGGGTACTTGAAAGGCTGCAGAGGACACCATCAGGCTGTGCACAGTCCCAGCTCATTACCACATAATTATAAAAGCAGATGTCCTGTTCTTCCACACTGTTGTTTTTGTTTTGGTTTTTTTTTAAAAAAAAAAAACCACAAGTTAGTTAACAGCCTTTCCTCACTCAGGAAGCCACTAATGATATAACTTAAGTCCAATCTTTCGCTTCTCTTCAGCTGGAGTTGCACATCTCAACAGAAGTTTTTTAAAACTGTATACATTTTTTTTTAAAAAGCCACCAGTATCAGTGTAGCTGCAATACTGGAAAAACGTCCTAAAAAAGGATAATGGCACTGAGGGATAGAAAACACAATAGTGACTGATGGGTAGTTTTGATAATTCTGTCTATCAGGAAGTGGAATGAGAGATGGATAGATAAAATAATGTTATATAGCCGTGAAAACAAGCCTATAAAGATATTCCCAGAAATTAAAGCCCAGGCTGTCTCACTATGGTCCTATGCTCTGAAACAAATGATGTTCATGGAGCAGCATAATCCCCAGGAACATCCAGACATTCAAAGAGGAGAGAAAAATCCTTATTTTAAAGAACCATTAATATTTTCTGCTTCTAAGCATTAGAAGCTAGAGAAGACCTTGACAGAGTGAAGATTGCCCTGTATCTGCTTTCTCCCCACCCCGGATGGATCCCAGGGCGAACAGCCAGAAGAGCTACATCAAGTCCGTCCCCTGCCAAAGCAGGTTTTGCTCTCACACCAGTTTTACACCAGTTAGGTCCATGTGCTTTAAGGCTGATACTTTAGTGTGCCAAGGGGAAAAAAGCCTTCTGAGCCAGCGCTATCTGTGTGGTTCCTGCGGCTGACAGGAGGTATGGCTGGGAAGGCCACATCTGATCGGCCAGGGAAAGGGCTGTCTGCTTCTGCTCCTCTGATGGTCAGGGGAAAGATATCTTGGAGAAGAAAAGGATAAGAAACTCCAAGAGTGAGAGAGTTTGACTGAAAACCCCACCAATAAAACATACTTTCTCTTGCTAGCCTCCTGCAGAATATGTCTTCAAGCTATTGGCAGATTTGAACGCAGAGAAAATATCTTTTGCTAAAATATTTGCTGCATTGAGATGATCTAGATAATTTCTGAAATTAGGCAGCTTCTTCAAACTTCAAGTGTTTTCACCCTGAACTTCTGTTAACTCAGTCCAGTGTCAAGACACAGCAGCAGAGGTTAACGTTTGGACGTAGCTGTTTTTCTAGCCATTCATATCACGTTTATTTCCTTTCCTTTTTGTTCTTTCCTTAACCTCTTTTTTACTGCTGTTAAATTCCTTGCTTTCATTTTTGCAGAAGTTCAGCCTTCCAGCCCACTCTCCGATGCTGTTAGACATCAGCTCAGGCTCAGACTTATTACTTCTGATATGTCATTCCACAGGCAGGGAGCCTAAAGCAACACTGCTCCCTCCAGACCTCGCAAGCTTCAGCTGGATCTTCACCGACCCACAGAGCACAGCAATTTCTGCAGAGCAGAAACCTGCAGGAAATACGGGGACATGAAGAGTAAGCCCAGCACTTTAGTTCACACAGCCTCCGAAGCAGGAGACTGAACGGGATGTCAGGATGCAGGGAGGGGATTTAGCCATGTTGGCTTGCTGAGCTCATACATATATGTAAATAACCACTGGTATAGCACTCGGGAAAGGAAACCATGTAGAACAGCATATCCAGAGCCTATTTAGTACTTGAAAAACACTGATCATCTCTTAAATCAGATGTCCTGAATTACTTGAATATTCCTGTGTAGAAAGGTGCCAGCAGAGCTGATTTGTTTGCTTCCTTTCGCTCAAGGGTCTGACAACAACCCGTCAGGCAAGTCCCATCGCCCAGTCCTCTCCCCCACCACCATCCTTGCCTGGTAACTTCCATCTTACTTCCAGTGCTACCTTTGGTGCTGACAGTGAGAGATAGTCCATTCCTTCCAGTGAAGCCTTTTGAAAAGGAAACACAGCCATTGGAATGAATCCTCCTCTTTTCTCTAGTTTCTTCTTTTTTTTCCTTTCCCACAGTGGTCTCTGCAGTCCCTTTTCTCCTTCAAGCTACATAAATAGTACTGAGCACTGAGGAGGTCCAAATTCTGTTTAAAACCCCAGAAAGGACTTTTAAGGTTATATCTGAGTCCTCAAACCATTTAAAACTGGAAGAAGAAATGTCTGTGATTTAGTGTCTAATAAGCAAACTGCCAAGGTCAAGATGGCACCTTCTCCAATAGCCATAATCACTTCCTTCAACATATTGAGCTGTTGCATGCAGAACTCCATCTAATGCCCAGCTACATTTAATTTTCCTTCTATAAATGACTTCCCAAAGAGGAGTGGGTGTGAATTACTGCATTGTAAAATAGATTTTTAATAGATGACCCATGCTGAGTGTAAAATAACAATTCATGTGAGGAGCAGACATAGCAGAGGTTTATCTTGTGAATGCCATCGAAGGGATTCTGGACCTAGATTTACACACACATATCTTGGCTAAGGGACAATTGATTTTAATAGCCCCTGTTTTGGAAGATGAGCCTTGAAATCACAATGATCATCTAATCTGTAAAACTCAGGGCTCTTAAAGATATTTTGAATTAGAAATGCTTCACCTTCCAAAAATAAGTGTCTGTTACTCATCCCTGCAACCAGGTCAAACTATTGAGTTGACTTTAAAGAGACTCTTTATTCCAAGGACTACCCAGCCATGCTGGGCTCAGCCTACAACTTCTCCATGCTGCCATGTGCTGCCCAGTGGTCTGATCCAAAAATTGAACATTTTGGCATCCCCGCATGCATGACACTGCTTCCCGTGGCAGTTCTGTGTGCTGTGAGCAAAGCCGTAGTGCCTTGGCTTCTAATGTTTCTCTCTATTTACAAAACATTATATCTAAAACCATTGCACTGGTAACAAAATTGCAATCAGAAGTTAGGAAACTGCTAAATAAAGCCCATTTTACTGCCTAACTTCAAGGAAAGCCATAAAATTATCAGTCCTCTCTTTCCTCGATATATTTTCTTTGCAGTTTGTGATGCTCCACAGGGTATTTCTCTATGTGAACTCCGTGATGGTTTGGCTCCAGATTATCCAAACATAAAACTGAGCTTATGAAGCTTCACTCAGAGGTTGCGTGGACCCTTTTTATTGGCACAGACTTTAAAAGAACCTTAATAAACCTTATAGGCTTGAGGGACCTTTTGGTTGCTGGAACTTGCCAGCCACACTGCTCAGGCTCCTCTTGCAGCGCCCAGGTGGAAAGCGGACTGGAACCACAACCTGAGGATTTTATAGGGCTGGATTATCTGCTGATAGGGCCCTCTTCCTTCCCAGCAAATCTCAGAGCTATTTTATTTGAAAGCGAGTGCGTGATGCTGCAAGGATACTCACAGTTTAATGCAGCTTGATCACCCAAGGTTATGGAAACAGCCAAAAATAATAAGGTTGTCTGAAATGGAGGCTGGGGGTGAGGGGGGTGGGGGTGCATTTGCTGGCAGAGGGAGAGGTCTGACGGGATTAAAGCTGAAGCACATCCACCCACGTGCAAGTGGAAAGCCTAGCACTCCTCAGTCCCCACTCCGTGGATTTTCCTCAAAGCATCCATTTCTCCTTGGGATTTAATTACTGCCTCCAACGATGCTGTAATTGCATACATAGGGCAGCGGGTCTGAAGTTTAATCTGTATTTCTTAGGGCCTAAGCTCTGCGCAGGCTGCCCATGTTTGCACAGACCTCGGCACAACAGGCATCCAGTCCTGGCTGGGTTCTGCGGTCACTGCTTTAATTCAAGTCATAATAAATAATAATGTCAGGTTGGCAATAAATCTTCTGGGTTTGGTCCATGGCTGATCCTTCAGCGTGGTGCATGGTGAAAGCACCAGTTGGGAAGCTTTGCTGCATCCCATCCTGGGTCTAACTCTGTGCCACCCCTTCTGGCTTTGTCTCGGTTTATTTCTCACTCAGGGGATTGGTTCAGTACAGATAATTTCACTTTTTCTCTCATTCTGAGCCTGGTCACTGATCCAAAAGAGACTGTGCAGTTTTATTCTCTCTGATCTGCATCATCTGGGGTGTTCTACGGCATCATTTCTCCATTTCTCAGTTACCTTGGCATCTTCCATTGCACCATGTACGACAAACTCCTGGACAGTAATTATTCACGCAGAGAATAAATGCTTAGTAACACTTACACAGACAGCCAGTGACTACTGAGATACTGCTTACTGTATGAACTGGAAGAACCAGGACAAATATGCAACACTATTTACCTTTTACAATTAGCTCTACTTCATTATTGCTGTGAATTATCATTATCGAGTAACGATCGCCAGAGTATAAAGCAGTGCTGTTAGATACAGCCGATAGCCCTTTGCTTTTCAATGTGGTGTATTCTTGGACCAACACTCCATGCCAGTACCTGCAGCCAAAAATACATCAAGAGCCTAAAAAAAGTAAAATAGAAACATCACTTCCAAATTCTTTCAAACAGCATGTTTCCTTTTCTCCCTTTAAATGGAGCAACAAAGAAAATGAGAAAAAATAAACCTCACAAAAAGCATTGCTTAATTCCTCACCAAGGTGCAGGTAAATAAAACATACCACAGTAAGTTCGAATCACGAAGAGTTTTCAAAGGGAAAGGTTAATCATTTCTGTCAAACATTGGAGATGTTAAATGGTTTTTAAATCAAAAATATAAGCACCACCAGTGACTCAAGCCATGTTTTAGACATGTTTGGGGTGATTTTTTTCCAGCAGTCAGTGCTTGTCTCTCACATACCTTCTGTTTGTCTGAGATGAAATGGGGAGGTGTTAAACGGAGCATTTACTAGAGGCACCAGGTGCTTTCGGCAGCAAAGCTATTTGTTCAAAAGGTACAAATCCAGGCTGTTTGGAGAGCCACAATCCTCGGGATGCAAAGCCCTGCAACATAAGCCAGGGGTGCTGGACCTCTCCTGTATCCTCCAAGTGCTGGAGGGCCACAGCGTTCCTCGACCCATCGGAGAGATGCAGAGCATGAGGAATGGATGGGGCACGGCAGGGAAAAAAAGCATGCAAAATCACCACAGTCCCTCCATCAGAAGTGTTCAGATTTCATCATAATGGCTAAAATGACTCTTAAATGAGGCCAGATTATAGGGCCAACCTAATTCACTTACACTGATGTAAATCTAGGTATCTGTTACAACATCGCATGTTGGGGCTCACCACAGAGCAAAAGCTGCTGATAAATCCCCCCTCGAAGACAAAGGGTAGCAGACTTCTCCTGGCCAGACCTGATCCAAAGCCTGTTGAAGTTGGTACGAGCTCCTTCAGCTCCAGTGGGTTTGGGATAAGGCCCACGGCCAGCACTGAGCCAGCTCTGCTGCCAAAATGCAAAATCCTTTTCCATTGGCTTTGCCAGTTTGGTGTTAATACATGTGTGAAGGAGCTTGGAGCAGGGGGGGAGGTTTTTGAGGGTTTTTTTTAAACTGAGGAATGATTTCACCCTTGCCAGCATGTGGACCTTGCGCAATAGAACAGGAGAGGGGGGCAGGAGATTTTTTTTCTGAAGCTATCAGCTCCCTGTCTCAACATGCCAGCTGAGGGTGGCTGTGTCCATCACAAGCACCGCCAGGTCCCTAGGGCTGGGTTAGTCCCCACTCACCACTGCAAAAGGGCAAATCTGGAGTCATGGGTGGATGTAAGTACAGAGCCCTGCCTGCCAAACATGGCTGAAAGAAGAGGAGGATTGATAAAACATGGGATGTGGGAGGCAAAACATCACTTGGACACAGGGGAGGCCCCCGTCCCAGCACAACAGGACCTGCTGGGAGCTGGTATTATTTTAATCCCATTTTCCCTAGTAAACAACCTTGCCCTGACCCACCCTCTGGTTTTCTCTACCATTCAGGTCTCCCCCACTGACAAGTTTTTCTGCGGCACATGTCCCATACAAGACATGTTGTCCCTTTGGCTTTCCAGGGGAAGGGCTCTGCCTTCCTGTGACTTTCGGAGCTCGCAGCCCAGCCGGCCTCAGAATTCGACTGGGGCCTTCGCAGGCTGCCACAGTATAAACAGTTTCAGTAGGGCACATGTTGTACAGTAAGATTATCCAAAACCAAACATTTTCCCACTGCATACAATAAACATCCATAATAAATTGCATTATACAAAATATATTTATGGCTAATTTTTTTAATTGAAACCACCTGGGAAATTTTTGTTAGGTTGGTTGATATGAAGGTCTCAGTATTCTGGTAATCTAATGATATCTAATAGACAAAATAGTATGATGTTACAACAGCCTCAAAGCTTTCATTTTCTGTAGCCCTCTCAGAGATCAAACTGGAAGAACTCATATTTTTGGGAAATTTTATACATAATTGGTGATGCAATTTCCAAAAATAACCTATTCATAGAAGTCTTGCTCTTCTGGTTTCTAACTTACTCCAATCACAAAACAGAGCAGCGCCCTGCTTTGCAACGGAATATGGGCTTGGGTCAGGGAGTAAGGGCTCCGGTTGTGTGGCAGTTTCCATCCTGCAGATTATTTTACAGGCAATTTAAATTTAGTTTAGAGTTTAAAGAGGGCTAAAAAGTAGTGCACCCATTCAGACATCTGAGCAATTCTTCAGAAAAGGAATAAATAACTTGGGTATATCTCTTTTCTGAACCAAAAATTTTCCTCCAATATAAGATTTTCTAAACAAAAGCTGCCAGTGCCAAAGGGGACAGAGTGCTTCTATTGCATAAATTAAGCCCAGACCTGCAATCCTTCTACCATAAAACTCTCGTGCTTATCACAAATCAGCCAAGATTTCCTAAAAAGACCCGAGATCATCACAGATTTTGTTGAGCCAGCCTCTCTCTAGCCCATACAAATCCTAGCTCGAACCGTGCTGTGTATCTGCAACGAGCACTGGCAGCTTGGTTGTTGCCGGACTCGCTTTAAAGTGCAGCCTGTACCTTTAGCTACTTCCTTGCCTCCTGTTGTTCCTGGGACTCGGAGGCCATGTGGTACATTTCAGGCGTAACTTTGAATTTCCTTTATTTTGTAGATCAAACTTTGACATTCCCTTAAGGTAGAGGGGGTTTATGTCGTTGCATATATCCTAGTTTAAAAGATAATGCTTCACTGAAACAGACCACAATATTAAACCCTGAAATAAAACAAATTGTATTTCACTTCCCCAACTCCTGTTGCTGGATTAGCTCACGTTTCTTGCTCTTTGTTACATATTTAGCACCAAATACAATATTCATTGCAGGCTAGCTTCCCTCCTCCCACACAGCTCCGCGGCTGCCTTTTCTTCCAGCAGCACTGGAAAAGGCAATGCCTCGCTATAGCTTGGAAATGCAAACAAAAGGGAGGGAACATAAAGTCAATGAGTGATCAGGCAGGGTTGTTTTATACCCTGAGCATTTTAATTTTTTTATTTAAAACGGCAATGAGAAGAGACGGAGTCCTGGGCGTAACAACATCCACTTCTCCTTAGCTTCTCCACTCCCTTCCCCACCTTGCTGATTCTCAGCTGAATTTATCCGCCAGCAAACACCTTCTTCTGGCAGCCCCTGCAGCAAAGGGGCCTGGGGGTGTTTTCTGATGCTTATTGGTCCATATCATCATCCAGACTGGTCTTGTCTGGTTCTTGGTCTGTGTGTCAAGAACTACAGCGATAACCAACTGCACATTAACATGGCAGGAACCCGCTGGAAAGCCAGCGCAGACCGGTAATCAAACCTCTGTGACTCCAGAGCCCCTTCTCTGTATCCTGACCTCAGCGTGTACAGGCTATTCCTCCATCCCATCTTTACAAAACCCACCTGTATCACAGGCAAGCAGTGTGAAAGATGGAAAAGACTTTGAGACAGACGTTGGTTCTTAGTTGTCTGAGCCGAACTCAGGTTTTTTAATGGTCGTTTAGTTTTTAAGCACGTTCCTGTGATCCCAGCCTCGAGCTTATGTCTCCATATGAAACGGCACTGCTTTAACTAGGTACATAGATTATAAAACCAGGAAGAGTGTTCTGGTCTGCCCCCCTGTAACACAGGCTACAGGAATTCCCTAAATTAATTCCTGTTTGGATTAGCTCATATCTTTTTAGAAAAACAGCCAACCTTAATTAAGACAAAGGAATTCTAGTGATGTTGAAATCCACCCAGCTCTCAGTAAATTGTTTTACTGGTTAAATACCTTCATCCATTCAAAATATAAACTGTATTTCTAGTCTGCATTTTTGCAGTTCTAGCTCTGTCTACTGGATAATATGACACTTGTATCTGCTAGTTTGAAAACCACGTGGGATTAAACCTCTTTCTGCTCTTAGTAAGCCACTCCTTGCCTAACTAAACTGAAATGATGTAAAAGCAATTGTATTAAATTACGGCAAAAGAGCACTGAGTTGCTCCAATAATGACAGCAAACCTCGTTGAATTTTAAACAAGCAAATATCACGAATTCTTGGTCGGAAAACTAAGTGTCTGAACAAGCCCTTCCAAAGTTAAAGTACATCTGTTGACACAGTGGTTTACTGCAAAGCAAGGCAACTTCTGTGGACAAGGCTTCATTAGCCGAGATTTATAAAACCCCATCTGCTTCCCCACTGCCCTTTCCTCACCCACCCGGGGCTGGAGCAACCACCGCTGCTTTCCTTTATCCTCCTGCACCATGTACCTGTCCTGGCAGAAAATTCATTCCACTTTCTTCTTCAGCAACTTAGCTCTATCAGGGAGCTGCGCTCCCCAGGGCAGCCAGAAATACCTTCCTACAATGAATACTCCCACCACAGAACTACACAATTAGAGCATTTGGGAAGCATCCCAGGGAACAACATAGAGATGTATATATCCTGTATATCAACTCTGCTTGTGTTCCCTATACACATCTGCAACATTTTTGAGCCTGTGTGGATGTACAGCCAGAGGTGCACAGGCTGCGATCACTTCAGGAGCCTATGCATACAAAAGGCCTCTCTATACCAGTACATAAGCTAATTGCAATTGCAGGTATCGAATATATTTATCTATTTTTCTCTCTGTATGTGCACACATCTATATTGGTATTTTATATGTATACATACACACATAAAAATATGTATATCCATGGCATAAACAGAAAGGTATGTTATGAATGCACAGATATGGACACGTATAAGCACAGACACATACACACTTATGTGCACTTAAATAACTAGGTGAATAGGTGAATATGAACACTAATAGCCATTTATGGCAACAACAATGAAAGCTGTCCCTGGAGCCCGCCTATGGTACAGCAGCCAAAATGATTGAGTACATACAGGGCACCGCCGCAGCAATGGCACTCACATGGGCCTCCTTTTAGAAATGATTAATATTTAACCGACTTGGTGAACCTGGCTTTGGTTTTAGTTGTGATTAGATAGCAGGGTGCACAGACCGTCCCACTATGGACGTCGTGGGTTGTCCAAAGAGATTCCACTTGTGTTTTATGAGAAGACAGACAGAAAGTGAGAAAGGGAGAGAGGTAGAGATGCGAGGCGGTAAAAAAAAAAAAAAAAGCTCAATTTGCTCAGCTCCATTTTTGTTTGTTTGGAAAGAAAAGGGGGAAAAGCAGCCTGAGAGGCCGGTGTAATAAGATGCTGTAGCTTTCATGAAAGAGGTGAAATAATTTTAAACACAGACACACAATGAGTTTATTTATTTAGAAAGTTGTTAAATAGAGTCTGGGAATTCAAATATTCAATGTTGACATTGTACAGAGCTGGCAGGGAGCCAGCCCCGGCTCTCCAGAGGGACCCAATGGCCACGGCGCCCAGGCCCTCGCCCCTCCCAGCCCACTAACTAGGTAAAAGCCATTAGTTATACCCACAAGCAATATCTGAATGCGAGTCAAATAATGTTGCCTCAGCCAGGCAACTTCAAAGGCGTGTAAGTGTGTTTGGCTTTTTAGTGCTGGAACTGCAGCAATATGTCACACTTTTGAAAGAGTTTTGTAAACAGTTCCTTCCCCTTTGTAGAAACATTTCTTAAGTTTCTTGTACCCCATGTAAACAGCGTTAATTAACAAGGGTTACATTTTTCATTTATAAGCAGGGCTGTATTAATAACGAGCTCGCCTTTCGGACCGTCCTTTTCCTTTGTGTCCTTTCTCTGCCCTGCTCCGCAGCCGGGAAGCTCCGCGGAGCTCGGCCATGGGCTCAGCCCTGGGCGGCATCCCCACAGCAGCACCACAAAGTGGGTCCTAAATTCAGTGGGGACTGCTGGCCCTGAGTCAGAGACAGTGGGAGAGAGAGAGAAAAGATGAAGAAAGAGGAGAAAGAAAAGAAAAGGAAAAAGAGGAAGAAACAGGAAGGAGCAAATGGAAGAAAAGGAAGTAAAAGAAAGCAAAGAAAGGGAAGAAAAGCAACAGGAAGAAAAGAAGGGAGAAACCGGGGCAAGAAAAGGAAGTAAAAGAAAGAAAAGGGAGAAAAGGAGGAAAGAAAAGTAAAAGAAAAGAAAATTTTAAAGGGAGGAAAAGAAAAGGAAAAGAAAAGAAAAGGAAAAGGAAAGGAAAGGAAAAGAAACGACAAGAAAAGGAAAGGACAGGACAAGACAAGACACGACAAGAACAGACA
>JAVSBS010022096.1:0-17998 GCA_033124195.1 Coracias cyanogaster
CCTCAACATGAGGAGGAATTTCTTTACTGTGAGGGTTCTAGAGCACTGAAATGGGCTCCCCAGAGAGGTTGTGGAGTCTCCTTCTCTGGAGACTTTCAAGACCTGTCTGGATGCATTCCTGTGTCACCTGCCCTAGGTTCTATGGTCCTGCTTGGCAGGGGGGTTGGACTCGATGATCTCCAGAGGTCCCTTCCAACCCCTAACATTCTGATTCTACGATTTAAATGTATCAAAAGCAGCTCAGATGGTGCCTCCTGCAGCCATGGCCATCCCTCTCCAGGATGTCCCTCAGGCTAAAGACTCCAACTTGGAGGGGTGCAGGTAGAACCAGAGATGGAGCACTGGGGCACTGGTCTCTGATTGATTTGCTTTGTCAGCTGCACTGTGGAGTAAGAGGCAACAACTGAGATGGCTTCAAAGGAGTTGCAAGCCAGATGAACACTTAGTCTGGCTAGATACTATGTTGCTCAATTTCTGGGGAAAAAAGGTAAGGATTACACTTAATTTTATATTGCATTTGACAGGATGACGACTGCTTTCGAGGGAACAGGCTGCCCTGTGGGATGACGTACCAAAACGGAACTCCCTTGCACATAATCAGCATCAAACCCTCCACGATGTGGTTTGGAGAAAGGATCAAGAAAACCAATGTAATAGTGAGGTGAGTGTTTGGGCTGCCCAGAAATCTGGTGTTTCAGGTGCGTATCTTGCCTGATGCTTGGATAACTGAATCTCAAAACAGACTTTTCAAGAGTAGGTGACACTTGGCTGTTGGCTGAGGATGAAGAGCAGTTACCTAATTGTTGTGCCTCTTTTTTTTTAGGACTGGGGAGAGTACATACAGAGCTTGTTTCTCTTTCCACTCTTCGTACAGCGAGGTTTGTACACTTGTAGTACTGAGGATATGTTGACTAAAAAAAATAATTAAAGTAGTTTTGATTATTTGGGGAGTGGATGACATGATGTCACAATAATAATCTTTCCTGTAAGGAGACTTAAGGGGATAGGAAGGTCTGGATGCTGGAGACAGAGAGGTTTCTTTTAATGCAGCCGTAAAGGTCAAGCAGGATTACAAGCTTATTTTTTTTTGTTGTCTCTTCTCAAAGTTTAGGTCACTGCTACAACTGTTTTGGCTGCCTTTCTATTTTAGATCATTGTGTAACTATGCAATGTTTAAAGCTTGGAAGCTTGTTTTTCAGTACATTGCTTATCTGCTGTGACTCAGTTTTGGGTGGGTTTGCTGCCTTTTCCCTGCCCACATGTTTAAACAGTTTTCTCACATAGTAGCTGTCACCTGTTGCTCCTCTTTCTGTGTTAAAGACTGAAAGGAAATTGCTTGTGGCAGCATCCTCTCCAGAATCACACACCTTCAGTGATGTGAACTCGATCCAGTTCTTAAAATACTTCTCTCCCTAAGAAACTGAACAGAAACTGGATCAGTGCTAGCAATTAAGCTGTCACGATGCCTTGCACACACAAAACGGAGATTATTCAGAGCCCTAGGAAGACTGTCCTGTTTTTAAGGTTCTGGTTAAGTTTTGCTTTCCTCTGCCATGCAGAATTTTAAGTGGAGGTGCCTGCGCAGTACATACAGCCTGGCAGCTTTGCTGGCAGAGTATGGCGGGGGCTGTATTGTCACAGACTCAGAGCTCCACGTGCAGAACAGATGGGTGTGGACAGGAGTGTCACCGGCAAACCTGCAAGTGTCTTCAGTGCTCAGCACTGGTAAAGCCTCAGCTGGAGCAGTGCCCCAGAGCGGACACAGTTCTTCAAGACGTTTACTGTCTGGAGAGCATCTAGAATACAACAGAGTAAGGCTTGGGAAAAGTTACATGTTTTGTCATAATGGGCTTTTATGGTGGACTGAAGGGGGACTTTAGGGAAAGCCTTTGAGGAAGGGAATACCTGATCTGCACAACTAGGGAGCTGAAGTCCAGTAAGAGAAATGCAGGTCTGAGAAGATCTAAAGCAGTAAGGACAGAGGTGCTGGATCACGTTCTCTAGGAACACGTCTGTCTGTCTGGCTGTTCCCTTCAGCAGCAGTGATGATGGTCTGCGTGGTTGGTCATTGCTGCGAGGTGATTTGGGTGAGCCTGAGTTCTCAGCATCCTTCCAGACTTGTTTTCTGCTATCCCCTTTGATAGAGTTTGGCTCATGGGTCCTATTGGTCTTTACTGGAGACAACTGGTAGCGCTTATGGGTGTGCTTCGATCAGCGCTGCCGTTAAGTGAAATTACTGATGTAACGTGTTGAACTGCTTCTTCTTTTCCTTGATTTAGATTAAGGATTTCCTGAGCTACATCTGTCCTGTGAACGTGTATCCCAATGTCCTGCCAGTGGGTGTTACAGAAGACAAAGTTAGGGAAATGTAAGTGACCAGCGGCTGCTGAATAGAGGTGAACTGATCTCTCTTCTTGTGAGGACAACTTCCCTCCTGAATCCAGCTTCTCAGGCAGGCCACATGTCTGATAATTCAGATTGGTGGTTTTTTTTTTCTTCTTCTTCTATATTCAGTCCTGCAAACTTCAGCTTTCGGAAGAATATTTGTTTATGCTTAAGTCTGAGAGTTTGTTTTCCACACACTACATACATACAGCTTTTCTGCTGTTGGACTCTATTTGGGTGGAATCTGAATACACATTCATCTCTCTTTATTCTGTGACTTATTTCTATTTGTCTTTGCCACTTCTCAGCAGTCTCTTTCAAAGAGGCTTTCTCTGGTGACTTGAACTCCTACCCTCTGTACAGCATCACAGACGCCTGTTCTTCTGTCCTCCTACAGATGTTGGCAGCTTAGAAAGCACTTACGGAGCAGAAGAGCAGTGGTGTCGCTCAGGCTGCACCAAATGAGGACTCGTTTCTTTTGTTCCTCTTTTCTTTTCCTCCTTAGTAAGAAAGATCATAAGAGATACTTCACAACTAGTGAATAAAACGGCAGTCAGATGTTGAACCCTCTTAAGCAAGGGACTAAAAGATAAGTTTCCAAATGGCGTACGTGTTTTAAGGTAAATATATAGAAAGGTCAGATTTCTACCTTTCAGCCGCCTGTGCTCACTGATGTATTAAGAACTTTTCTCCAGCTGTCACTGCCGGTGCTGTAACACTTCTGCCGCAGTGCCCGTGAGAGGCGTGAAGCAGCGTACTGGGATCAGGTTAAAAGATGTCCTTGTGCTCCCGAAAGTAACGAGTTGTAAATACTAATTGCTTTTGTTGTTCACCTTAGCTTGAAGCCATTATGCAGGTCGTACAGGAGAAACATGGAACCCAGGTACAAGCCCTTAGGAACGCTGAAGAGAGCCCACAAGAGAGACTTATCTGATACAGGTAAAGGTTCTGCTTAAATGAAAGTCTGAGACTAAGCAGAGGCGCCAAGAGCCGTGGTGTTCACCATAGTCTGTTCAAAGCAGCAGCTAGAAAGGAGAACTATAAATTCAATGAACTTAGGCCTTAGGAGGGTGAGGGAGCACTAATGGTGTAGAAACGCACTTGTCGGCAATCTTAAAATGCACTTAATGCTCTCCAGTCCTTTAGGTTTCTGGAAGAGTTCCGTCCCACAGTCCTAGACCATCCCGGGCAAAGGTTTTTCTACCTTTCCTGTGATGTGGAGGACAGAGCAGTCTATCAGTGGTATCACCCCTTTTCTCTACCTCACGCTGCTGTTTTAGCACCTTTTTTTAACCTACGGTGGTGAATGGATGCTGTACAATGCCTCTGGAAAGCCACCTGGGAACCAGAAGATATCCCTGGGCCTGCAGCGTTCTTTGTGGCTATTTCTGAGGTTCCAAGTACGCAAGGGTGATGTAGTCCTGGAAGACTTATCAGAGGCCTGAATGAATGTGTCTACCAGGGCTACGTTGGATCTGCTGTAGCTTAGATGGAGGACGGCAAGTGGCAGCTTTCCTTGTAAGGCGCTGTGCTAGACGAGGCGAGGCAAACACCATCCATCACGTCCTGCTCAGTCTCCTTCTGGGTTAAAGACCTTTTTCCTCTCCTTATACTAAATGAATTTTTATTAAAACTTTGCTCTCAACATTTTAGCAGAAATGTGAACTCTTCTTAGTGTTGTGTTTTTTTTTTTTTCTCTTCTCAACAGATGAAGATGATCTCTTTGATTCAGAATTAACTTCTGCAAGGCCCAAGATTCCAAAACGGCAGGGAGAAGAGAGCAGGCCCTCCAGCACGGGACAGGCTGGAAATGCTGAAGGAAACGTTCACGGGAGCACAGAACAGGACAATGAAACCACAGCTTACAGCTCCCTCAAGGTAGACTTCATGGACTGTGAGGAATCGAATGACGATGATGATGATGATGAAGAAGAAGAATCTGAGAACAATACAGTTCAAGTTCTCTCCCACAAGCTAGATGCCATTTCCACATCAAATTTAAATGGTGTAACTAGTGACCGACAGGAGTCTAATGTCGACGTCCCTCGCTGGGATGCGTTTTTTAAGTGTAGCAAACTAGAAGAAAGCTCTGAAAATGAGGACAACTTCCCATCTTCAGCAGATGCTGGTGGGTCCCAGTCACTCTTTAGTGATTCGGATGGAGTAAGCGACTCAACACACATCTCCTCCCAAAATTCTTCTCAGTCAACACACATCTCTGAGCAGGGCAGCCAGGGCTGGGACAGCCAAATGGACACAGTGCTCATCACCTCCCAGGAGAGAAACGCCTCGGACTTCACCTGCTTCAGCAAAGGTGGCAGCAGAACAGGCGTTTCCGTATCACAGGAGCCTGCCAAGGACAGCCAACCTGACAACAGCAGGTGGAAGCCACCGGCTCAGGACAGAGCTTGTGCCTGCGATGTGGCCTGCGACTTGAAAAGCAAAGACGGCGAGACAGATGCAGAAGCTGGCACTGCTCATGCTCAAGATGTGCTGGTGGAAGGAAGCGACAACTCCAGGACTCCTGATCTAGAACTGAGGAGGGACTCCCAGAGCTCCTCTGACTTTGAGATCCCCTTGACTCCTGGCGCTGAAGCACCTCAGGCAGATAAACTGCGCTCCTTGTATCAGAAGCTAGCAGCAGGTGAAAACATAGTGAGAAAAAGGCCTCCTGAAGACTGATTACATCATGATGACAATTACTGAAATGTTTGTTAAACCCTGAATTACTTTTCTCTCTAGCACTGATTACTGGCTGCAGCTATGCTAATTATTTCATGCACATTTTTTCAGAAGTATCTTACTGTCAGAAATAGGGATTTGCTGCCTGTGCAACTTTATTTTCTTTCCATGAAATGCTGAAAAGGAAAGTCTCCAAGGAGGGACTGTAAAAGCCTTTTATCTCCTGAGGTTCAGTTCTCCCGGAGAAGTAGATAAAAAAATGGACCAGACAAAACTATGGGTAGAACACTAAATGAAATTTAGTGTTTCTCTTTATCATGAGCTCTGAGAGTTTGCCTTTGATGTATATATATCAATGTGATCTCAGGTTTTAACAAAATACCTCATTTTTAATTGTGGGGAGGAACACAACATCTTTTAGGAATGACTGTGCAGACAATGCAGAGTGGCACTTTCACTTCAATCCTGAGTTTTTACCGCAGTGTTTTTAACAACTGATATTTTTTTTCCCAGAATTACTTAAATCCTGTGGCATGTGGCTTAAAAGCCACCAGCAGTAGCCAGCTCTGGAGGTGAACTTGAAGCAGGAGAAGCTAACCTGATATCCTGGATGGTTCTTCTGTTACTCAAGGCTCTTCGATTACCAATTTTCACCTCCTCTGCAACATTCTGCTGATTTCACTGGATTCAGACAAGTTTACATTTGTTTTTAAATGTGCCATCACTTTTGCCAAAATTGTTAGCTTCTAAAAGGAAATGGAAGGCAGGTTTTTGTTAAATTGCTGTGCCTAAAAAAAATGCCTGAACAGCAGAGTCATCTAAAACTCCATGAGGTTTCCCATCCACGTGGTCTGAAGTCCCAAAAAACAGACTTCTGCTATGACTGAGTAGGGCTGCAGCCTTTCTGCCATCTTCAGGGATCTGTCAGTGTTCAGCCAGCCTGCGTTCTGCTCTGGGGAACTGGGGCAGGAGGGGAAAAGGAAAATAAAAAGAAGAAAAACGTCTCTCATCTACAGGTGGTTTGATGGGTAGTCAAGTCCACGTCTTTCTCCACGGTCACCTTGCCGGTTCTGGGATTTGTTAACATTTCCAAACATGGGCTCGCAATATTTTGGGGGTTTTGAGCAAGCTTGAATGTGAGAAACTGCTGTTGTAACTGCCTCTGAATAAAGTCACACAGAGCAGAACCGTGCCTCCTGGCTTGGTTCCTTAACTGTACTAGGCATGTGTTTACAGAGTCCTTAAATACACAGGAACCCGCTTTGCTCCAGACACGTCGAGGGTGTAGATTTATAGCGGTTGTGAGCCGTAAACTGAATAGGAACCACACGACTTCCTCATGGTCGTGCTGGTGCGGTCCTTGCAGCGCCGGAAAATGGGGACAGGAGGCAGGAGGTCACAGTCTTAAAGCAAGTTCTACTATTCCAGCTACAGCTGCTGAGAGGCCAAGATTATTCTTTTTCTTAAGAATGACAACAACAAGAGAAAAACTAGATTTAATTTATTTTTATCAAAAACTATAGGAAGATAGCAATACTAGAGATCACACGTTATGAAGAGAAAATGTTCCTGAGCTTACAAACTGCATATTCTAATGTACACAGTCCTAAAACATACATTTGAAATAACCAAAAGATTGACTTTGAGATTAAATAAATAAAAATAGCTTTTCTTAGAGGTGATCTTGCAGCTTTAATTTTGCTACCAAAAAAAAAAAAACCCAACAAAAGAGACCTGCTGGAGGATCGATCACAGGTTACCAGTCTAAGTGCATACACGGCACTGAACTGGTGGCCGTGATGATGCTAACAGACCACAAAGCAAAACCAAGGCAGAAGATAGGCTGGTTTAGGCTCCTTAAACCAAAAAATAGCTTTTTCTCCTTTTCCAATTTGGCCATTTCCCGCCCTCCAAACTCATAAAAAACAGCAAAAGGTGACAGTGTCCCATGAAGCGACTTCACTGACCGCGATCCGACTGCACTGTGAATATGTAAATCTAAAATACTGTTCAAGGTTCTATTGGAAACTGGATACGTGCGTTTACTTCAAATAAATACAAAGTACTGTTACCTCCCAGAACATAAATTAGCAGTCCTTTATTTATCGCACAAGAGGTAACACATATCCTTAAAGAACAAGAGCATTATTCCAATGCTGGTGGTAACAGACACTGCCTTGGGAAAAAGGCAGACACTGAACCCAAGTACAGCTACCGAGATTTTTAATCTTTTAAAATGTATTTACTTGCAATTTTTCAATCAAAGGGGAATGGACACAGACAAGACAACGAGTGTCCAACCAGCCCTGTGCCACCTTGCATGGGAGAGGCCGGAGAAACCCGTTGGGGAAGGAATCCATTTCTTGCCGCAGCCGCGCTCGCCTCCCTGTACGCATAGGGACAGGGAAGGCTGCGGAGCAAGGAGCTGGAGGCTGCAGGTTCCATCCGCGTGGAACGCATCGCTGAGTCCGGCTACGAGCAGGAGAAAGCACTCGTGACTCCAAACGATGCGAGACCATCCAGAGTTTGCTAACATTAAAGCTCCACATTCCACTTCAATTTTTATATATATATAAAAATCATTTCTATATATATATATAAAAACCATTTCATTAGAGATGGGGCAGAATCAGAACTGACTAGATTCGGCATTTGTCCGAGCACGTGGATATGGGCGAGCCTGGTAACGTCAAGTACTCTTAAACCCAAGCAAACTTTCTCCTACTCATTAAACAATCTAAAGTATCTATTTCAATGTCTATCTCTCTGTAGATTACAAAACTCCCACAGCACGTTCCATGGCCCGCGCTTTTTCCCCCAGCCATGAAACCCATTTTGCCTAGTTGAGTAGTACATAAAATTCCCCTTTCTGCAAAAGAGCTGGATCTTCAGTGCAAATGCGACTGTGCTTCTTAAGCAACCAACCCGCGTTCCCCTTTGCAACGCTCTTTTTGGAGTGCTAGTAATTAACATGAAATTTAAGGCATTTTCTAACAAATTAAGGGAATGGTTATGTGCTGGGTACTTGACTTTGTTCACCTGAGCCAACAGCCGTGCACCTTATAAAGGTGACTAGCTGACCTATGATACATCGCGAGCGTCCGTCTATGGAGCATCCATTGATGGAGCAACGTTATTCTGCCTGACCCTGTCAACAGTGACATGATTTGTAAGCAATATGCAAGTTCTACAAGCTTTTAATCCATGAGAATAAAGCACTTGGATCATCCCTTGGCTGTAATTCCCCTCAGAACCTATCATCTCAACTGCTCTTCAGTGTTTCTGAAGCCAAGCAAAACTTAGCATACGTTATGAAGAGATCGAGACAACTTGATCAGGAAAAACAAAACAAAAAAAGACGACTCAAGCAGCTGAAGAACAGTACATTTCCCAGCCTTTACATTCAAGAACATCTTACAAATGTCTACAGCAAATGGGTAGACTCCTCCCCCAGTTTAACTTCACTGAAGTTAACATTTTTGCGACACGGAAAACCAGGCCTAGTATCTGAAAAGTCTGTCACCAGATAAAAAAAAGTCACAGTATGTAAAAACTTAATCAAAACCAGCTGCGAATACAAATCACTTCCCAGGGTGTTTTTGCACCTAACCAGTAACTGAGCACGTCTCCGTAACACATCAGCTTTGTTAGACAATGGGTGCTCTCCCTATTCTTTTGTTATCTGTTTCCCAGCCGTAGCCGATACTTTGTTTCCGCAATGACTGCCACATTTCTGCAATGAAAACAGACCGCGGCCGTTACTGCTGATAACCCGGTATTTACAAATTCTCTGTAGAACTGCACACCTCCTATAGCATCCTAACTACAAATCAGAACACAACTGAAAAAAAAAAAACCTTCTACATGTAAAACTTCTAAATAACATAACGAACGTTTTCAGCTGCTGAGACCTTGATCTTACATCTGGAACCTCCTAAAACCAATTCCTTGACTTGCGTGGAGTTCAGCGGACATTTTATAGTTTGTGTTCCTGTGAACCTTAACTTAGACACAGTCTCCTGGCTGTCCTTGATCCTTCAGCCCGGTGCCATACGTGTTATTGCTAATCTCTTGAAGCTTTTCTTTATACAACAAAAAGCAAAAGAGCTGTCAGCTACGATTCAGGTTTCAAATCAAGTGCCTCCAGACCTTACAAGGTAGCAAAATAATCATAACATTATTTCATCCCACTGAAATGGGCTCCTAAAAGGCCTACGCCTGTAAGCTCACACTCAAATATTCAAATCGGGTACATTTTAAAGAGTTTTCTTCACGCACGTTTTACTGCTTCCTAAGTAACAGTTCTAGAAAAATCAATTTCTAATCCCTGCTCTCAGCTCTGTATTGGCCTGAACCACGACACCTTTTTCTTTGGCCGATGCCATTTCCATCACAAATGTAATGCCTTGTTTTCACAGTACTTATTTACATTAGATGCAAGAATACTTGAATGTGTGTGTGAAAGAAGAGTCTTCTTAAAACACATTTGAAAAAGAACAAAGTACTTGTGACTTTGGATACCCGAACTCAGTTGAGATAACCTCTGCAACACACGGCTCCACATTTACAGACAGTTCTGATCCTCTTTCTGGAAGGGCTGAGACCATCGGCGGAGTCTGAAGTCAGATCGACTGAACCTGGGACACACAAGCACAAAGGAGGAAGTTTTAAGATCAGACTGAAACCGTGCGAGGTATTCAAATGACTTCAAAAAGTCTTCTGCCACCCCAGTTCTGTAAGGAACAGTGTGTGAAGCTATGTTCAAATTTACTGACATGTGACAGCTACTCACACAACACCTAAAGTACATCCCAGAATCCACAGCTCACCACACTCCAGCCTTGGACCCTCAGGCCTGTGTCCCCACTGGCCAGCTCAGAGCACAGCCTGCCTCAAATGCCAGCGTCACGGACACCACAAAAAAGAGGAGATTCAAGTAAAATCAATTTGCCAGCTCTTAAAGAGCTTCTAGAAGCATGAGGTAGAGCTTCACAGTGTGGGGGTACCTCTCTGAAAACAAGAGCCAAACGATACATCGCTGTTGTGGATAAACGGTGTGCACGCAAAGTCTGACACACACAACACCCCTACCGGGAAACCTCAATAATTTTTTACTGCATTGGAAAAAAATGGAGTCATAGAATGGTTTGGGTTGGAAGAGACTTCTGAAGATCATCTAGTCCATACCCCGTGCCATGGGCAGGGACATCTTCCATTAGACCAGGTTGCCCAGAGCCCCATCCAACCTGGCCTTGAACGCTGAATGGAAGATCAATTATCAAAGAATCATTGAACAGCCAAGTTGGAAAGGACCTCAAAGTGTCATCTGGTCCAACCTCTTGTGGGAAAGGCAGCGTACAGATTATTGAGCACCCTGTCCAACTGCATCTGGAAAGCAGCGATGGGGAATCCACCACATCTCTGGAGAGGTTGTTCCAGGAAATGATAGTTCTCATTGTAATTTTTTTTCTTAATTATCAGAGCAACAACAGTATTTCACCAAGAACTTTTTTTCCTGAAGTCTCTGCATAATGATCAATGTATCCAACCCAGCAAAACAACAGTAAACTTCAGACCGTCTTTTCACGCTGACCATCTGTACCACAGGAATTACATCCACAGTGAGGCCAAGGGACACCAGACTCCAGAGACAAACCTACGGTGCCTTCGAGCACTCAGCTATTACAGCTGTCCTTGGAACTATCACTAGAAGATGGCTTAGAAAGTAGTTTACCTGAAATACCAATTTGAATAAAGGAAGGCTTTTTGTTTTTAACGATAGCCTGACCATTCCTTTGAGCTCTCCTTCAAAATCATTTGCCTCATCAGACATTCCAACCACTATCTCGTGCTGTGAGGTAGGAGCGCTTGAGGAGGTAACACACCAGAGGTGCACACAAAAGCTTCTGAGTGCAAACCTGGCTGCACTACACATCAAGGAGCAGTGACTGTTCTAGAACCCATGGAGCCGCATCAGGGAGACGCAGCGCCTGACCCAAAACGCGATCCTCAGGCGAGCTGCAACAAAAGCCACCAGCGCCGCAAACCTCCCACAGGAACGGACCTTTCATCTGATAGTCAAAGGTTAGCTCTTCTCCAGCCTTGATGGTTCGTGTCGAGAACAGCGCTATTCGAGGAAGACGCAAGTCGAGGTTATCAATAAACACGTTGAAGACTTGAAGATTTGGATCACACTGTAATGCAAAACCAACATCGTTTCTGTTAAGAAAAACGCACGCCAAAATTTCATGGAAGTGTTTAAGTAAACCGAGGTCACAGAAAAGGAAGAACTGGTTCTTCTCTCAGTGACAGAAGTCTGAAATTAAGTTATCTTCTGAAATCAAGAAATTACATTATTGAAGCAGGGTTAAAGGAGATCTTTCATAGCTTAGAGTCGAGTCCTTTCAAGAAGGCAACCTTTACACAGTGCATGGACTACACTAACATGCAACAGCCTATTAAAAAAAGGTACCTTCAAAAGATGACAACAAAAAGGATGACAAAGCAATTGACGCTACACTCAGAGGTTAGTATTTACCTAGAAAACCTGCCCAAAGAATGGAAGTTAAAAGAAAAAGCAACATGGCATTTCAAGCCACACACACTCGCTGTTCTGTATTTATGTTTAAGCATTGCCTCAAGGTCAGGAACAGTATTTTCATACTGTGCATAAGTTTCTATTTTCAATTGCTTCTGAATTATCTGCTATGGGCTGGCTGGCAGAAGGAGGGTCAAGGAAACTATGCAGGAACTAGACACCACTTTATTTTTCTGGATTAAGTGTCAGAAGTCAGTAGTCACTGCGAAAGTTCGTTAACTCTGCATGCTTTTCTGCTCTTTAACAGTAAAATACATCCCACATTTAATTAGCAGAAGTGAGGTCTGATGTTTAAATTTACACCAGGCATGAGAATACTCCATGCTCATCTCAAAGAGCACTTGGCTGTATCTAAAACCCGTCTTCATCCTTCTCCCTGGCAAGCCTGCATAAAATACAAACGTCATCAGCTCACAAATCTGAAGACATGAATTTACTGCATTTGCAGGGCAGTGACCGCGTACCTCACAAACATTACATCAGGCAGAAATCCTAAGTTTTAGTTCAGGAATCTTTACAAATTGTTTCAGCCTTCTTGCTTGAGGTACTTCAGCTGAACAGGAAATAAAACGCTACAAATATTTCCTCTTTAAAATTTACTTTTCCATTATCCAGCAAGTTCAGATCTATGAAGGAAAAAAGGCATCGACAGGGGAGAAATATCAAATTTCCTTTTTTCCTCTACCGATGTTTGATGGATGAAGTTCGGTATAACCTCCAATCCTGCCCTGTTACAAAATAATGCATCAATTGCTATCGTCCTTTACTTTCACTGATTTTATTAAGTACTTCTCATGTGTCAGGTCTTCTAGTTACTTGGAAAACACCCACACCCAAAACAACACTATTTTGATTGTCTAGAACCAGCAGATTCATAGAATCATTCTGGTTGGAAGAGATCTTCAGGATTAAGCCCAACCGTTAACCCACCACTGCCAGGTCACCACTAAACCATGTCCCTCAGCACCACATCGACACGGCTTTGAAATACCTCCAGGATGGTGACTCCACCACTGCCCTGGGCAGTCTGGTCCAGTGCTTCATAACCCTTTTGGTGAAGAATTTCCTCCTAGCATCCAACCTAAACCTCCCCTGGTGCAACTTGAGGCCATTTCCTCTTGTCCTATCACTTGTTACTTGGGAGAAAAGACCAACCCCCACCTCTCTACAACCTTCTTTTAGGTAGATGCAGAGAGTGAGGTGGTCTCCCCCGAGTCTCCTTTTTCCAGGCTAAACAACCCCAGTTCCTTCAGCCACTCCTCACAAGACTTGTTCTCTAGACCCCTCATCACCTTTGTTGCTCTTCTTTGGACACACTCCAGCCCCTCAATGTCTTTCTTGTAGCAAGGACCCCAAAACTGAAAACAGAATTCAAGGTGCAATTAGAGTATTCAGTGACAACCCCCATCCTACCAGATGCCCACTTCAGGCAGCATCTCATTCCTGGGTTTTTGTAGGTAGTCCAACTCCGAGCAAGGCTAAGAATTCCATTCTATTTATTATGCCATCTAACTGACTGGATTGTGCTGGCACGGAACAAACTACTCCAGAAAAGCTGTGAATATGGCAAGAAAACGCTTACAGTAGGAGAACATATTTCTGGCACAATTAGGATTAATTCTCCAAATTCTTAGTATACAAAACAAGGTCTTACACTGTGATTCACAAAGTGGGACACATTTCCATATCGAGCTGCATCTACTGTAAACTCATCTGAGTCATAGTCCAAGTCAAACAAGTATGTGTTTCCCTGGTTGTCATAGAGCTGGCCTCGTCTCTCTGCTTCCTCACTTGTAATCACCTAAAAAAACCAAACAAACAAAAAAAAGAGAACAAAGAAACCTGCATCATATTATTAACTATTACTAAATGAAAACAAGAATCACAATCAAGTTAAAAAAAAAACACTTTACTTAATAAAATATATACCACATTTACTTTTTGATGCTGAAATAGCCTCCCATCTCTAACAAACAAAGGATACATACCCACAGCTAAACTCAGCAATGACTGAGGCTTCTCTGGATGTAATTTGTCTGATGCACAGAACTATCTTGCCTCAGGACAAAAAAAAACAAACAAAACAAAACCAAACCTCTTAAGATGACAGATACAATCAACTGCTTCTACCTGAAGATTCTATACACGCAATTTTTTCATTACACCCAGAAAGCCTTGTTTACCTCACTCAAAATAAAAGTTTCAACCTTCTCCCTTGGAAGAGATGAACAGCCCAGTCACGCTGACAGTCTGGTTTTCCTCTCCTCCCTCCCTCCAACCATCTCTTCCTGCTAGTTTTGACTGCAATGAAAGATCTTATTCACGATGACTTAAGACATATTACTTCACAAAGCTGAACCTATGCCATTAGGTTAGTACGGGCTAGCAGATAGTTCCCTTAAATGTATTTTATTGTGCAGACTCAGCAAAGAAATCAAAATTTGACAGAAATGAGATGTGGTGGAACTGGACAAAAAGCCCTCTACGGTCTTTCCGACAGATCAGATTTGAGACTTTATCCAGTAGTATGGAGTAAGTAGATTCAGGTGAAAGAGTAAATACACACTCCTCAACAGAGGTATTTTAAATGACTGACCTCCTGCATGCTTACAAGAAAGGTACGAACATGAGAAGTTAGAAGATTTGGGGCAGGAAGCCCAGAGGAAATACAATTAAGACATTTGTACGAAGGGATAGAAGGAATTATTTTGAGTCAGGTTAGATATGCAGCAGAAATACAAAAGACTGATCAGAGAGGGCGCCAGGAGTTACTGCTGTAAAGAGCCCTGAAGCAGAGCGGAGGCTGAAGCAGGTAACCATGGGGCAATACCAAATGTTAAGAGTAACGCAAGGTCCGTATTTTATAACGGAGTCTGTCTGAAACAGTATGAGATTGAGTAAACAGATAATGTCCATACTGCAAGTCTGACTCTTGCCGTTAATCTAAAGTAATAACGTTTGGAAATGCTCCTTTTAAAAGTTCAGACAAAACAGAAAAGGGACAGCTAGACTGGGTGAGGAGTTTAGCAACAACTGTGCCTGAGGAACTGCAAAAACTACAGCAAGAGATAGTCAGAAAAGAATGAGTGCCGTGAATGAAAAGAAGGACTTGCCTTGAGAAATACCATTAGGGCATGTTATCTAAAACAATTCTTTAGTGACATACTGGATAAGTATTCTCTTTACAGTCAACCTTTTACAATTGCTCTGGAATGGAGGAACGTTCTAGACAATGTAATTCTGCTGTCATCTCGAATGTCTATTTATTGTATTCCTCTATGCAAAAGTAGAATTATCTATTATATAGTAGAAGTCCATAACTACTAAAAGTAAGAGAAAGCTCATCAAGATCTCCTCCAACCTTTCCTTTATCATAAATAATTCATCTCTACGAGATAAATACATACCTCTCCAACATACTCCATCACAAAACTGTTGGTTTTGATTTTCTGGAGGGTTTTCACTCCCCAGCCGCGGCCATTGTTAGTTCTGAAGATGCAAAGAGAATATGGTGTGCCTTTCTGTACTATTCTGTTCGGGCAGTCAGGTCCACACCTACAAAATGAATTGCATTCATAGATGGGCAAGCCGGGCTGGATTTTCAACTTCTTTCGTTTATTGTAAGCCAAAATAAATCCAGCCTCCTTTGGACAGCACTTCTCAGCAGGGCAGTCAGTGCATTCACAGCCAGTTGTTATTCCATTTATTACATTTATTCCCGGAGCAGGTTTATACTCATTAATGTAGTAGAAGTCTAAAGGAGGGCCTTCAAGATCCACAGTGTTTTCTACCAGAATCATTGCTTTATGATTCTTTTTCCTGTTGAGTTCTTCTTTCCACCTCTGCAGAGCTATTCTTTGCTTAGCCTTCTTCACAACATAATCTGCAATCGCTGGTTTCAAAGCTTTGACATGGTTTCTCACTTTCACTGCCTTGCTTTCTCTCACCCGAGACAAGTATTCCTCCTTGTCATTAAGAAAGTTTTGAAGAAGCAATGGGCATTTCAGATTTTTCTGAGGTTCCCAAGTATTTGAAGATTCTGGCCATCCTTTCCATTTCACAAGATAGTATTCTGTGCCCTTAAAATACAGAAACAGATACATGTTTAGCCACATCTCATCTTGTAGAAATCTGGCATCACAGAGTACACAGGCAGACACAAAAGAGCTCTGGGGTTAAGAAATGGCAGAAGGTCTTGATGTCCCCATAACAATTAGAACTGGGGGGAAAGAGAAGAAAAAAAAAAAAAAAAAAATCAAGTTTTCTGTTTGCAAATTAACTTGGAGCATAACTTTGGCTACTTTACATAGCATCTCTAGGGGCAAAAAAATAAGCAGCTGGGATGAACTCTGATCACTAAGGGTACACCTGGACGAGGGTAGTTTAAGGCAGTTACATAAATTAAGCTAACTAGTTGTGACTCGTATGCACAAGCAGAATGCAGTCAGGTGACACACAGAAAAAAAATAGTTCTAAACTTTGTGAAAAAAATCTCTAAAACCCACTAAATATCCTATCAACCATGCTCCCAAAAGAGTAATCAATTCAAAATATGTAATATTCTGTTTATAACCAAGAAGCATACATTTCATACTTGTTTTTAAAAGGCCAAATAACTGAACAAGGCCAAATCCTGAGACTGAATTGCACTGGCACGATCAAGCCGTGGGAATCCAGTTGCAGCACATGGCCCTGACTCTTCGTTAGGCTACAACAGTCAAAAGAGAAATATAGCCTGTTACCTGCAAATAAAGGAGAAGCATCGTAATATATACCAAGCTGCAATCTAAAGCCATTAGCATCTTGCTTAACTTCTAGATATGCAAAGGCGAAACATTTCATATTCTAAAATGTCTGTAATTTCAGAAGACCTTCCTTCAACGTACTGAAAGCAGTAGTTATACTACTTTCTGTTTACAGTTCAAAGTTTAAAAGGTATTTCATTTGAGGTCAGCAAGAGCTTTGTCCTCACAGCCTGCTGCTTTGTATTATGAGCAAAACTACCTTTGGCTCGCTTCCCAATTTCAGCTGAAACAGTGATCAAATTGGTCTGTGTTTCTCTTACCTCTTCTACCTTGTAGTCACACAAATATTCCACCTCATAACTCTTTAGACTCTTGTTGGTGATTCCAATGGATTTACATCTGAGATTTTCCTTCCTACATAATTCTTGGAGGGTCTCAAGTGAAGCTAGACATGGCACATACCAAGCTACAATAAGAAAATTGGTAAAGAATCCTATTTAATGTCTCGGCTAAAGTGAAATCATTATGCCTTATCCCAGAGTCCCCACATTATCATTTGTGATAGCAGTCCACGAGTCTCTTGTATAACTACAGCGTCTCACAGAGTCAAACTCAACCCTTCTCTAATAGCTGACGTGAAATACGCCAATAATTCCCTCCCTGCACCTTTATTCTGTAAAGTACATACATTTTATAAGGAACAACCAGTACTTTGGAGGTCCACACGTGAAAGCTGTGCTAAAAAGGAAATAAATTTCCTACGATTACAGCATCTCATAACTGATCTACGGCAACAAGGAAACCTCCATTCTTTAACCAGGCCGACAAGTATCTGTAGTTAGTGAAGTGGAATCGAGCACTTGCGATGCAACCACGGTGACTGGACGAGGAAAGAAAGATCCACAGCCCTCTTCCAGAAGGATCGCGGGTGCCTTGTCAGCTAGGCAGGTTTACAGAGACGCGACACCGGGCAGAGCAGCACGGCCAGAGCGCCAGCTCCCTGCCAGAGCCCGGGAAACGCCGCCGGGTAGGGCCGGGGGGGCGCGACGGCGCTGGGAGCCGCGCGTTGCGAGGCGGCCAGGGCCGGGCCTCCTTCCCCAGGCGCCGGCCGGGGTACTGCGGGGCTCCGCGGCGCCCGCCACGCTTCCCCCGCCCCGGCTCCCAGCCCCTGCGGGGCACGGGCCGCCCCGCCAGAAGTTCGGGCGGGCGCTTTCCCCGCGGCCGCCCCAGGGCCCAGCGCCTCTCCCAAACCCCCGTCTCCATATTTACCTCAGGGGCCTCCCCGCCCTCCCGTCCTCCCCCGGGCCGCAGGCCGAGCCCCCCGGGCCGCGGGCAGGGTCCCGGCCCTCCCGCCGCGGCCAGGAGACGGAGAGCGAGAGGCGGGCGAGGGGGCACCGGCGGCGGCTCACCCACCGCCGGCAGCGGACGAAGGGGGCCCTCCCTCCCTCTCGCCCTCCCTCCCGGCCGCCCCGGCGCAGGGAGAGGGAAGGGGAAGCCCGGCCGAGGCGCTGCGCTGCGCTGCGGGCCGCAGCCCGGGCCGCAGCCCGGGCCGCCGCCGCTCCCTCACCTCCTCGCCAGCCCTCCATCT
>JAVSBS010022097.1:0-33962 GCA_033124195.1 Coracias cyanogaster
ATCTGTTCTCTGCAGTCATGTAAAATTGAATTCAGGTTTATAGACCTCTGAATTCAAGCTTATAGACCTTTCCAGGTCTGTTTCCATACTATGGAACCAAAGTTACAGCTGTAATAAATCTTCCAAATTACATGGTCATTCGTGCTAGTGGCAAAGCATAAGGTGTCTTCCTTCGTACAGGAGGATTTGTCCTACTTTTGTCGTACTGAATTTCAGACTGTGCATTATGCATTTGCTTGACAGACTAGCTCTAAATAACACACCATATCCTGACTTTAAAGCACTGACATAGGCAGTAACTTGGCAGGTGGAAGGTACAATCTTTGTAATGAAAGGTAATAACAAGATGGAAAGTAAATTGTGCCACAGGGCCACATCCTCTGCTCCTGCAGCTCACTGAATCACAAGATGAAAAGCTTTCCTACAATCTGTACTAAGGCCTAACTTGGCATTCTCCCTCACATGACAGAAAACTGTTAGGGGTTATCCTGCATCTTAGGTTGACTATGGGACAGAGTCTCTCTTCTCTGTACTCCTCTGAATGGTGTTGATAACATGCAACCTAACGATGAGGAAAACACTCCTCCTAGTTCTGTAACTTTCTTATTTCCTTCTGTGCGGGTAAAATCCTGATTTTTAAACCAATACAGATTTTAGTGTTATTTTTAACAGGCAGAGAAAACTCTTGAAATATATATTTCAAGTAAATTTACCAAAGGCAATAATAGCAAATGAATGATAATAAGATGAATTATACACTATATATTATCAACATAATTCATATTACTGATAATTTATAAAAGCTGTATTATATATTATGATTACAATCTTGTCAGCCCCAAATCACACAGCCATTTTTTTCCACCCCAATTCTGAATGCTTTCAGCCTAAAAATGAGTATTACTGTATGTTATGTGGCAACAACTGCTTAATATAAATCACTTTAGTTCTACTCTGAAAGCACTTACCTATATGCTTAACTTCTGATAGATGTCTAGATTTATTAACTATGTGAAGAGATCATCAGTTGCACAAACACCTAAATAATTGATACTGTACCTCTCAATCAGTCCAGATTTAAAGAACTTCTTAAAATGCTTCAATGCTTTCTTTAGGATCTCCTTCAACTACCCCCTTCAAATGCTTACATATTACAGGTGTTTTTCTTCACTGGTCTGTTCCTATGATGTTTCAATTGTGGCCAGATTCCTGCTATTTCCTTGTTTCTAAGTTTTCTTGTGAATTAAGTTATCCCTACTTGCCTGCCAAAACTAAATAAAGGTTATATATTAATAGTAGAGGATATACTTCAAATGAAGTAATACAGCACTTAAAGAGTTATACCTTGTGACTGTAAAAAGAACCTATAGTTTAAAATATTTAACAGGAAACATTAATTATTAAAGAAAAGCATGTTAATGAAAATTATATGCAAGTATTTATACTTCAGCAATGAAAAACATTTTCAAATTCCCAATGCTATATTTTCATATCGAGCACCCTATTTTGCAACACTCCCATCGCCTGCATTTCATTTCTTCATTAAGTTTTAATAATATATGTGAAAGTGTCCTCAGATAAAGTTTTAATTACACATGTAGAGTAGTAATAAGAGCGAGCTTCTGACTTCAGCCTCAAGAGAGCAGGATCTCTAAACAAGAGGCTGAGATGTTTGTTTTCTGTCAAATCTGAGGAAGCTTATTGTTTATCTTCAAATGTTTGTACCACATTTGCAGTTTGAGCGGGATGCTACATATACATTCTTGGGAATAAAGTGGGGCCACACTGTGCACAGGACAGAAAACTAATGTGATAAAGAGTAGTAGCTACGTTACAAAGAGTTACGTTATACAGTTGGTTGACTGGCCCTACAGGAAGTCTCTCACTCAGCTGGAATTTTAACCTCCCAATTCCAGCTTCAGTCCCTTTAGCTTATTTTTTCCTTGCATTTTCTAGGAAGGTGTATGCTTCTTGCTCGAGATCCCCTGAAAGAACCATGAAATCTTCTTGTGATCCAGTAGTCTCTAAAGCTCATTCCCTAACACTCAGATGCAGCTGATGTTGATTGGTCAGTTAGGAATTTAGGACATGGAAAAAAAAATCCTCTGCTATGCATGTAGAGAAACTGCACTAGACCAGTTGTTGTGGCAGCAACATCATTCAAACTACCCTATAAACCATTGTCAGTTATGTCACCTTTATACACTCAAAATTAAACACTGGCATTTCCATGGCAAGGTGAAAATGCTTTGGAGTAGTTAATGTTGACAGTAGTTCCTAAAAGGTCATTTGGAGACATTCATTAGTTGTTTGCTTTAACAGACAGTCATTATTATTGGCAGCAGAAATTGGCAAAAAGCACTGTTATTGTCAGAAAGCATTAAAAGAGTGTCATTTGTCAATATGTACTCTTCTAAAGAGCAGCAGAGAACTCTACCTTTAAAGTTAAATGGGAAAAAATAGCATTAATGACCCTGACGTGGTTTTATCTGTTGCACTTTGGGACTAGCCTGTATGAGCAGCCTTAGTCATTGACTTGTGAGGATACCTGACAACTGGAAAAAAAAGTAAGGTACCCAAGCAAAAGCCTCTTTAGGAAATAATAATCAGAGTTGGTTCAAGTATAAACAACACAGGCAGCACGGAGACATGGATGTCATCTCTTCCTTACCCTACTCTGAGCATCTCCTGATGTTGTCACTGAAGAGGAGGACACGGATAGCAAGTGCTGCAGGGGAAGAAAATATGGGCAATACCTTGCATTATTGACTCAACAATCCTAGGAGCAACTCCACAGTCTTCTCAACACACAAAGGCTTACAGCTCAAGTATTTAACATCTCAAAACCCTCCTAGATACTCTGCCTGAAATACCACTCACCCCTCCCGGAGCCTCACTCAAGACACCCAAACTCTCATTGAATGCACTCAAGTTTTTGCTCAACTCAATTCTGTGATCCCACAAAATAGACACCTTGCCTTCACTACTGCCAAGCCCTGAACCATCTTACTCAAAAACGATTCAATACTGATATTCAGAAAGGACCTAAAAGCCTTCAGTTCTGGAGCCTATACAAAACTCTACAGTCCCAAACCGGTATTTTAAAAGAAACTATCTCAGTAAGCTTGTTTTAATAAAATTATCAATTGTTCCTTCTCCCAAAGAAAATGAATTGGTATTTTGCTGAAAACGTCAAATTTGTAGGTAAATCACCAGGTGTTGACTACAGTAATAAAAGAGTCCATGCTCCTGAATTTAAGTCTTGGTGTTACTACTCCTGCTGTCTACAGGCTGTGCACGTATCATGAAAATCAATCCTTAGATTCCTTTGGGACACCGTATCAGCCCACTATCCTCCCTCCCTGGGAGAAGGAAAACAGAACAACAAGGAGAAACATTTTACCATAAACTTCAAACCTCTGTGATTCTGCTACGAGTTTTTCCAGATCAAAGAATCTCTTTGTTTAGCTATCCACTATTTCTAGACAGGTCATGAATACTTACAAAAGTTACTACTATCTGAATAGAGTTATATATGTTTTTCTTGCATTGGTGAGGGAATTAAATATGCTAAGATTCAATATCCCGTTTTTGTTCCAAATTCTTGAGCAAATGCTGACCTTTGAATGAGTAATTTCATTCAGACTCAGAAGAAAATGCATCTCTTAGTAATTTTCCTTTAAGGCATTCCAATAATGGAATTAGTGCACTTTTTTAATGCTGTCAAGTTTATTAAAAGCATTATTAAGCCCTCCCCAAACCTATATTCTAATAAATGTCAAGTCTCCAATTATTAGATATTTAAATATTTGTACTAAGAGTCTTTAATAATGAGAATACACATTGCAGATGTGTGCTACTGTACTGCTACAGTGAGATAAAACACATGGAGCAATTATTCAAAGCCTTAATAAAGCTGATTTTCCTACCAAATCTGAATAAAATTACTTCTCTTTAATATGGGCACAATTGTGCTAATGATTTAGAATTACTATTTAATAACTTTCAGAATAAACACAGAAGCACCATTAATTTTTTTTAAGATATTGTAAGAGCCTGGTAGGAAGACATTTAACCGTGGCTGTTTACTGAACATAATTTTCATGTTCGTTTTCCAGATTAAGCAAGGCAACCTCTGCACCTAGGCAAAGCTGGTGGATTATGTCAGTGGGTAGGATGTGTCATGATTACCAAACCCCTTTTAGTTCCTATCTTTTCTGTAAGAAAGAAAATGAGCTAAATTGTAGCACACTTTTCCCCCTCTCTGTCCTTTGTTTGACTGCTGTATGCATGGAGCATTCCAGGACAAGCTGAAGAACTGAAAGCCAGCGCAGGCCATCGGACAAGACTGCAGAAGGCATGAAATGGGAACTGGCAATAGAAGAAGCTTTAGCACAAGTCTTAAGACAAAGCAGACAGCTCTGAGTGCTAATTTTGACCTTGACCTTTTTTAACTCTAAGAGCTTCCCTTTTTACTCAATTCATTAACAATGAAATTGAATTTGTAAATTAATTTACATAGTGGAAGAGGGCAAGAACTTTTCACTTCAAATATTTACGTGTTTTTAAGGGGCTTGTTCATGTTTATTAACATGAATTGGGATAGTTACTGTGTTACAAAAGCAGTAAAACATGCAATTTACTAAAATATCATCTGAAAATATTATCCATGGAAGAATGAGTCTGATTAGCTAACAGCACTAGATGGTTTATGATTGCAAGCTTTATGACTATTTGATAACATAAAGTGTTATTTGCTTCTCAAAAGGAAGTTGCTGTGCATAATGCATTTGCTGAGCTTCGGGATGTTAGCCCTATAAATCACTGAAGTTGCATTCTTCAGAAATAAAATCTGCATTGCATTGTTAAAAATTTAGTGTGCTAATAAAATAGAGAGATTTTCTGATTTTCAATATATAGTGAAAAGAAGGCGCTTAGTGCTGATAAAAATATAAATTTTACCAGGTACTGATATTTTATGACTGTAATTGGCTTGAAGCAACTTGTTCTTTACATTTAAAATAAAATATGGTAACTTTTAGCTATCAGTTTCAGTTATGCTTACAAAAAGTAATAATACAAGATAACTACAAGATGCACTTGAATGATATTTTATATTTTCCTGGTTGATATAAAACAATCTTTATTATTAAAATATGTCCCTAGTATTTCCTTGGCTTTTGGGCAGACTGAATTATTCAGTTCCTTCAATGTGTTCACAGATCACATTTTCTCAGAATTTGTTTCAAGCTTTGTCGTGTTGATTAATCTGTCACAAACAAATATTAATGGAATGCGACAATCACACTTGCACTGAAATGAAATCTTGAGGCACTACATCCTCAAATTGTCAGACAGCTGCTGTTCTGGGCTACAGGCACCCAAAACTGAAATAGCTTTCCAGCTACACAAGTATGACGTGATCTATCATATGCTTAGTATGGGAAGGTAATGTATGAAAGGCTATTCAAAATAATTACTGGAAAAGAAAGAAGTAATCTATCTTAGTTGCATATACAGCTTCTACTACTACAGTAACTGAGAAATCAGTTATCTTTGACATCATTACACTCCAAAACTCTTGTTGAGCAATACAGTATGTGTAACAAAGTGGACAGGGTCAAGAGATCAAATCATTTACAGGAGGTTACAGAAACAGGCTGAGGCAAAGCAGAGAAATGAGTATCCTGAAGTTAGCACATGAACCGTGGAAATGGGTTTTTTGGAACACAGTTAGAGTCTCACATATTACAGCTGTCCACTCGAGTTAAATCCTACTCAGCTTATTCACTACAGAAGAGGTTCAGCACTCAAAAATGTTGCCATACAGCACTCCTGTAAAGGATTACCCAATCAAGTGATGCTTAGTTCCTAAGAACAAGACAGTCCTTGACTTTAGGAATAATATTTGTTATTACAATTTCTATTCTTACTATTTTAAATACTGATAATTAAGGACTAGTAGTTATTATTTTACAGTCACTTCAAACAACTTACTGACAGGAAAATCTGACAGTAAAAGAACCTGAAAAAAAGAAAAATGAGTACAGCACCATCTCTCAAAGGTAGCTGTTTGACTTGAGATTATATTAAGGAAAAATTAGGCAGAATGCAGTTGAATAGACTGTGGCAGGTCAGGGTTATCCAAGCACAAAAGAAAGGTACTGTAAAAAAATAAGCCAGCAGCCAACGTAGTAGAAATGACAGGATAACCTTTTCTAGGTCTGTGGTCTGAAGTTTCATTAAGGTCCAGGTTCCCTGACTATTTTCAGTGGAGATGCAGGTATTCAGACTGCAGATGTTCCACAGACAGCTCATTAGTCACACAGTGCTCAGCTCACCAGGCATCTTCCAGCTGAGAAACCGCACTCACATACAACAACAAAATATTAAAAAGTGTTATTTATGTTACTTTTGTCTGTAAGCGATTTTCATTATTACAGCAAGGTCACAGGTCTGTGACTGTCCAAGGATGTCCTCAGTGAGACAACAAGTGTTCATAGAACAATCTCCATTAAAACACAGCCCATGTTGTAGAAGTCTTGAGCATCGCTACTTCAATGTTAATCTCTGCTTTACTTCTGATCTAGCTTGCATTAGTTTTTCATCTCCTAAAAAAGATCATTCTATCCCGTTCATTTAGCACCAGCCCAACTGAAATATAAACAGCAATATAAATATCTTCTTGGGACCTTTACAATAGTAACTCTCTTATATTTGTCACTGCATAATTATTATTTGGAAGGTAGTAAGGGCACAAATATGCTGGAGAAGAAAACAGTGTATTTAAAATGTTACTAATTCATACATTCTTTAGTGAAACCAGCTCTATGAGACTAGGAAACTACCGAATTCCTACAGCAGAAGCAGCCACAGGAAAAGGCAGGGAGAGTATCTTTATGGCATTTCCCCCAGTGGCCAACACCACCACTCTCACATAGGTAGAGCTAGCAGAAGCAAGAATGAAGGGCCAAATGTTAGAAATGTGGCTTGATCTAGAGGTAGAACTGAAAGTAAGGTGACCAAAAAGACTGATAATTATCAGTGTCTTAAGATTCACAGCCATTCCTGTGGCTCTCCTTGCCCACACTTCTCTTGCTCTACCAGCTACTCAGCTAACCACTGCAGACATTCCCATTCTTCAGTCACGTGCCATGTACATATGTAAAAGGTCCCTTCTGCAGTAAAGAGGACTCTCAAATCCATTCTCAGAAAGCATTTTGGTTTTTGAAATAAAACAAACAAAATAAACCAAACCACCAAATAAAACAAAAACTCTCCAAACTTCAACTCCAAGGCTCATGCAGTACACTATGGCTGATTTTTGAGTCATTAAAATCTTTAAGGAAACGAATAAAAGGATGCAGATGAAGACTACTAAAGTTCAGACTTTTGATGATGTGTTGCAAATAACTGAAGGAGTTTCACAAGGTACTGTTGTTAGTCTGAATTGTTTACTAAGGTAAAAAAAAAAATCAGATTCCTCTCACAAACTAATCAGTTTTACCTTAAAATGTCCTGGTCTGATGCAAAAATCTATGGATTAATTAGAGGTTTGAAGGAGCTGCGTGGACACCAGACTTCTGTCTAAATAAAGACCCCTTCTGACCTGTTTTTCCTATCTCTGTGGTTCAAGAAAACACCTGTTAAACCAGTAACAAAAGACAATTAGCCCGTAACTGCAGCTACTTGCATGTTATCTGTTCTATTTGCAAATCCTTGAAACTTCTATTATGTCCAATCGACTGTTTGGATTGCTTTTCCCTTCATAGCAGTTAGAAGGGAAGAAACTCTCGTTTAAGAATTTCATCTCTCATTAGTACTTCCACCAAACAGCCACTCAGCTATCACTAGGCCACTGCTATAAAAGTTGTAAAACTTTGCCTTAATAAACCAGTCGCTGACTAAATCACATACTGTTGTTCCCTGTACCTAATCCTTGGTACTGAGAACAGATGTATGCACCCCGTTGTACAGGCACTGCAGATGAGTACATTTAATAGTTAATGACCTGAGAGTTGACTCTAATTTGAATTATTCCAATATTACATTCACATTCTCCTTGAGGAAATGTAGAACACTTGTGAAATACCACTTTTAAGGTTCTTGGTTTAGTCACTGAAATACCTATTCATTTTAAAGAATCTATTAAAGCTTCTGCAATTTACATTTTACTTCATGGCTACATTCAAACAAAATGAATTATTCTAGCGCCAAATCAAATGTTTTAACAGGAACTTTTAAAGTACATGTTATCGTGAATGGCACTAGAACATCAAAATAGTGTCCATGCAGGAGTTGCCTTTTGCTCACAGCAGACGAGCAAAGAAAGAAGTGACCATAGGATGTATTGATTTTCTCAGCCTACATGACACTAAATGCACAGACGTATACGTTCCTCAGGCCAGTATTATTTATCCCCTGTACATCAATGTAACTCCAATGTCTTAATTCCTCCTGAAACCACGACTCCCTGCAGTCCTGTCCTATGCAATGAAGACACATGCTGAAACTCATAACCCAGTGCACTGTCACCCAGGGTTCCCAGTGCAGTCCACAGACAGGGTTGGCCAAAGAGCTGTTCCTCACAAAACCTGCTGGAGGCCTGTTGCAGGGATGGCAGAAGGTTAGATATCCTACAGTCTATCCCATGTGGCAATTCCTTAACAGGTATTAAGAAAGCTATCATTAGCAGACCATATCCGGAAAGGAGTTTAGCATTCTCCTTAAATGAGTTTACGATCAGGCCACTAGATAAGTTTACTCTCCCATCTGTTCTCCTTATGAAAGTGGTGTCACTGCTTGTCTCTAAGGCTGCTATCCCATTCTTAAGTCAATGCCAGCTACAGCCTCTCCAGTGACCTGGCTTGTCATTTTTGTTGCCTAGCAGCAGGTCTTCGGGATCTTGTGACTTCTTTGCAAAGGATGGTACATCAAAGTCACCATTTGAATTGCCTGCCAATGTCTTCTCCAGAGCTAGGTGATGAGCACTGTCCAAGCCTCTGAAATGACCAGGAACTGTAGAAGTTGGGTTTTTGTCACTCTTTAGACACAGCAATCTGCCTTTCTTTAAAGGCATAGAGGTCTGCAGCTGCATTCTGGCTTTGAGAACAGATTTTCATGTTGTTGTTGCAACAGCAGGTTAAGGAAAACAACATGTCTTCTGGCTCACTTTGAAAAAAAAAAAAAACCACAAACCCCTGGAATTTGCTTGTTCACCTTCACCTTCAGTGTCCAAGCTGGCTGCTCTCCACTTCTGATGCTACTTTGACCTCAGGTTACACAGGTCTTTGCAGTGGATCTACCTCTCAAAAACACCTGCTGGGCTTTACAACTTGAGGTAAGCTTTTATGAAAATACAAACAACTTCAGAGACTATAGAAAAGTCAGTGAATTAGTCAATGGTTCCAGTTATTGCAATAAATTGAATTTTTATACTGTTATATTTGTATTTTACCTATTTCAGACAAATACAGTTTCTTCAAATCTTCTACACAACTCAGCATGGAAAGTCAGCTGCCATTAGCTGTATCAAAAAACATTTTTGCAGTCACTTTGTTGATTTTCAGTCCAGCATTTGACAACAGAATTCACTTAGAGAACTTTGGCCTGCATGGGACGTTCATGGACTGGTATCTTCTAATGCACTGTTTTTAAAGTGAACTCTTTTACTGCAGCACATCAGTGAAAAAGCTCTTGTACCACAAATATTTTACAGCAAAAAAGGTAAAAGTCATTATAAATCCTGATTCCTTGTAAATAAGAATGGAATGACAGCTCAGCTGGCAGCATACTTGGTCCCTGCAAAAAAAGCATGACAGCAGCAGCCAGCTCAGAAATCTATGGCAGAGCTGGCTTTCTTTTGCACAGTGCAGTAAGAAACAAGAGCTTTTGGTCTTATCTTTTTGAAACTATTAAACCAATTCTAAGCTTAGTACTCAGTTCAGAGAAATGGATATAGATTAACAATCAAAACGGAAATGAAGATTTTGCTTATAATCTGAAGTAAATGTGTTAAGGGCTCTTACTCATTTCTGGCTAAAAGTAGCTTAGGAAAAACATGCCATGGTTATGTCAGAGCAGGGAAGAAAGGCAATCAGCTGACTACTGCAAGTGCCAAAGGAACAGAAAGATAAATTGGGTCGGTAATGAAATCATGTAACATCCTCAACCAATTTTAACAGATACTCTGTCGGCTACTTTAAAAAATATAACCCATACAAAAACGGATTGTGTCTCAGTGCTGCAGCTCAAAGCTTTTGTTTAGGCAATTCTAGTCTAAAGGCCAATTTAAAAACCTGGTTTTGCTATTGGCCACATGCTTCATTTCAACAATTACACCATTAAGTGTTTGGATTAAGGATTTTCATAGTCCATCTGCACAATTAAATAGTAGTGGCTTTATGGTGGGAAATCTCTTGCTACAGTGAATGCAGTAGCTGATCTCATTTACATGCAAGTGAGCCATCATCTAATTCCCTACGTAATGTATAAAAAGAAAACCTATTTCAATACTCTCCCAAATGCACATGACAGCACAAATAAAGTGCTTTCAGCTTTACGGTATCCATTACAATTAATTATCCATAAAGTCCTTGCCATAAACTGTGAAAAAGGCCTTCCTTTTGAATAAATGGAACTCCATCAAAATGATACAGGCACCCAAACTGACTGCAAATGAAAGCAAATATGCCTTGGCGTTTTCTTACAAACAAAAGCTTTTTGTCCAGGAAGTTGTTTGACACAGGATTTCACTGCCTTGAATTTCTAGTATAATAAATAGCATAAGGGTTTTACTAGCAGATAAAGCTAAGAATAGGTGGTTTATGATATTTCAAGAGATAAGGCCAATAAGAGAAAAGACAAATAATTTCTGTCAGTTTTATGCCTTTAGAAAATCGGTAGTGCTATTTCACAATTGTTCAAAAAAGTTTGTTCAGTATCAATTAGACTGCCCATTATGCTAACTATCATACAACAATGAGAAATTTCTCAGAGCTATTGATAATACATAAGTAGAAACAACATCCAAGTAGATTATACACTAGAAATATAGAAGTGGGAGTGATGAACTATATTAGGGTGGAAAACCTTCCAAAGGACTAAAAATTATTTTGTTTAGTTAGAAGGTTACTGAGTTGACAACAGCTCAAAACTTTGTAATGAATTCCTTCTCCCTTCAGGATTGGAATACCATCAAAGGAAGGTATCATTTTACCACTTCAATTCTGTGGTAAGTCCAGTCTTCTAGACACCTCATTTGTCAAGGTTAATATTTGCCTTTCATTGTCCCTAAATAAATTCTACTTATTACAGATACTAAAGTTACCTGGAATTTTATGGGAGACTCAGCATTTGCTGTGTTATGAACTACGCATTGTAGCTATTTTAAACTCTATCCTTCCTCCAGGTGAAATTATTTCTGTAACAATGGCTATTCTAAGTGTCTGTTTTGGGATGGACCCGTACCAAAATGATCGCACAAAGCTGGCATTAAAATACAAACTAGAGACAATTCAGTAGAACTACCATCCTCCCCAGATTCCTTCATACTTGTTTCACAGCCTTTCAAATATCAGCACTTCCACTCATATTGATTTTACAACGAGTGCACATGAGATGAAGAAAGCGCTGACTGGTTTTGCTCTGTCATGTTCATTGCTGCTTTTCTTGCAGAAATGAGGTGCTGTGTCTCAGGATATTAAAAAAATACAACCAGTAGTGGAAGAAGTTTCACGTACAGTGTAACCATTATACAGTTTCTTGTGTAAGGCACTAAGTGTAACTAGTTTAGAGCCTTAAGAAAGAATGAAGCCTGTGATTTAATTTCCTCTACAATGCACAATTTGAAAGAAATTAGTGTTTGGAACACTACTAAAAGATTTACTGCAGCACTGCTAACAAGCACGCTGACTATCCTTTCACCCTCAGCTTCTGTACAGAGCCAATCAGATTAAAGAGATCATACGAAGTTATGGTGTTTAAGAATCTCAAGTGACGATGGTAATGGGTTAGGTTGGAATAGAGACTAAAACGTTGCCAGTAAGAGGTTTGGGAAGTCTTAGTACAACATTAGTCCAATTTCCTACTTGCAGTGGTCTTCTGAAGATGTTATTTATATAGAAATACAGTTTGTGAACTATCAGCAAAACTATGAGCTAGTAATAAGGAAGACAGCAACGGTATTCAGTGTCAGTAAGTGCACACCAGAACATCAAAGGAGACCATTGCTGAATTCATACTTGGACAATACCCGTACCCAGATAAACGCTATCAATAAAGTCCTTCCTCAAACGGAATGTATCAGATAAATTATTATAAATGTCTTGTTTCTTGAAAGTTATTTCATATAATGAGTTTAATCCTACTAAAACTACCATTTGCCACAAGACAGCCAATACCAGATAGCAGAGAGAATGTTGAAAGTTACTGCCAAGTATCCTGCTTCAGAGACAGCTACCTATTTGCTTAGCAGGTCATTTCAGAGCTCACTGCAAACTGACAAGAGGCAGTTATGCAGGAAAAAAATATTACATTTTATTTGGAGAGTACATCAAATTAAAAGAAGTTTACAGTTGTGCATTTTATGCAAAAAATATATATAGTAGTGCTGCCTGAAAAAATACATTACTCTACTTTAGGGAGTTACAAATAAAAACCCCACTCTTTGGGCCTGACACACAGCTGTGAACTTTCCGTGGAGAGCAGGGCTGTTCTGAGAGACTGCAGTGATGAAAGAAAGATTTCTAGAGTTAGTAATGTTTACTTATTTAATTCAAGTCCCACAACAGTTTGCAGAGACTGTGGAATAAAACAATGACCAAGAAAGCCAGGCCACAACATTGCGAGTGCCAAGGTCCACCTGTGTAACTGTAGCGATCTTTGCATGGAGAAAGGAGTAGGAATACTCTCAATGCGTTAAGTTTAACACATCAAAAAGTTTCAGACTTCTGCTGTCCATTCAAGTGCTTCACCATATCAATTACAGATTAAACTGCTCTCCAGACATACACATGTCTAAGTTCTCAATTATGTACCTTAGATATAGATAGCAGTGTAGTTGGGTCAAAATGTACTTAGTGCCCTATTATTTTATTTTATCTGTAACTCTACCAGGGCTTTTAATAGCTTTCAACACACTAGATGATAAAGACAAGGCTAATTGGACTTCTCAGAGAACAGAGAAAAGAAAACAATCCCATCTTTTGAAAATAACAGTCGCAAAAGCTTCTAATTTCAAAGTACTTTCCCCTCCTCTTAAGAGAAGCAGTCCTCTGCTACATTTCTTATAACAAGACAGTTTAAAGCCATACCACAATCCACAGCAGATAGCAACACAAGCCGTTCCATTGCTACCATGCACTGTCAAGAGATACCAGTTATTCTGTTATATATTTGGGGTTACTGGCCAGAGCCCCTTGTTGGGAATCGAGCAGCACTATAGTGGGTGCTGAAAAGCTGTGTAATGACCTTACAATAAGACCCACAACTGATAGTTAGAATGAACAACAAGACAGCTATTATGATAACACTGGAAAATCTACAATAGTTGCTGCCTTCCTAGCCATGGCAATACATGAAATTGAAGTTTGTTACCTCTATCATATGCTTTTATTCAAGTTTTGTTCTTGTATATAGCAAGTCAATAAATGAGAATGCTTTACGAATTAAAGAACAAAGCGCTTATATATTAATATAGAACTTGGGTAGCTTGTTACACAAGAAGAGGTTTCTTATCATGGGGTAGACTTAAATGGTGAGGTAGATATGTAATGAAAACGGTCAAAGCAAATCTTTCCTAAAATCTGATACTAAAAAAACCATCCCAAAGGCCCAGATATCAGCTAAGTAATACCACTGTACAACACTACACCTCTCCACCTCAAGTATCACATTTCCCTTCCTCCTTCACTGCCCTGAATTCATTACCAGTCTCATTTTATTGTCGATATCATCAGCAGGAAATAAGTCTTTCTATCAACCAAAACATATATAGATAGACATTGAATATGTTACATGACTGTTCCTAACCCTGTATGATAGGCCATGCAGACAAATGCCTTAAAAATTATAATGTAAATAATTATATACATTATAATGCCAAGATTTTGAGTTACATTAAACATTAAAATAATGCAGAAAGTCTTGAAATGCTCCTAGATGGGAGAAGTACACAACTAGTCTTCTACTTCATTCCCATCAAATCTGCCAGATGTGGCAAACTGAAGTTACTTAACATCAAAAACTCTCAGTGTCAACCTAAGAAGCCTTCTTTCTCCAAAGGTCAAATTTATGCTCTGCAGATTCTGAAGTGTACTGGGTTCCAGTGCCTGGAACATGCAATTGAAAATGATACCTTTTTTCCTCAACTATATCCAAATTTCAGTTCACTGTATTTATACTGAACATGCTTCTGCAATCTATTATTCCAAATTTGTTCCAAAAATCTCAACTGATGGAAACCACCAAAATTTTGTGGCAAACATACTTCAGAACACTGAAATTTTGAATAATATTTTGAATAATATGTAATGTTGAGAAGGGAAGAAACGGAGTTGTGTAAAGGTAGCCTGTATTCAAAAGCATGGACACTAGTGACATGTTAGCATTTTTACATCACTGCTCTAAAAATGTGAAGTGTTACACAGGAAACTAGACAGTAACAAATTAATCACATTAATTTCCAGTTTAAAAGTGGCAAGTTGTCTCTTTTGGGGAGATTTTTGGGCAGGAAGGAAAACTAAGAATGTTGGCAGCTGATTTAGAAAGGAAAAACGTATGCCATGTAATTTGTTTAGCTCAGACCAGTGATTTGGAATGTGAAATGAACTTAGACAGAATAAAAGTTAGACGCTGCTAAAGTCCTTAGAACAATGTATCTTTTTCCAGAGGGGAAGGAGTATATTTTGAACAAGATAGAAGAGCAGTATTAAACTTTTTAGAGTTCATTATCAAGGTTTATCTTTATTGACTTATATTAGGTGGTTAAGGAAGAACCCTAGAAACTCCACTGACTTACACATGGCTCAAAACTTTCAGTTCAAATGCAAAAATACCAACTCTCTGCACAGGAATTTTAAAGTGTGTTAGGTATCATCTTTCCGTTATGAAGAGAACCAACAAGTTTCAATGTTGTTATCAAGGTGCATAACATTGTGGTGATTCTCTGCTCAGAACTGAATTTGGCTCTGGTAACTACCTCATGATTTTCTGAATAAATACACAGCACTATTCTGGCAAGAAAGAAACTCGTATCTCAACTTCTACTTTTTATACCACTGCAACTACTCAGGAAGTCTTTTTTTCAGTTGCTGTTACACAGAGGAAGAAAGTACACCCTTCTAAGCTTGTCCAGGTTCCAAGCTAAGGAGATTTCCCTGCTAAAATTCTATTCAAGCAAATTATATTCTTCTTTCAACTCATTTAAGAAGAGCTTCCAAGATAACTTATTTCATAGATAAAAATTGTTGCAGTAAAACTGATTAAAATGTGTTATGTTATTTATAGTTCAAAGTTATCTTTGCTTCAGGCAAGGTATTTATACCTTTCATCAGGATTAACTATTTCTACCAAGGATTTTTAAAAAGTATGTCATTCTCAATTTTAATTCAATCCATTACATATGTAAGTCTATTTTGGAGAGATTTCTGAGGATTTATTTTACAACAGAGGAGCTTAATGTATATTTCAATGGGAGACAGGATGGGTGGTTGGTGCGATATGGAGAGATGATCCATGTATCAGTCTCCTAACAGAGGAATTTAGTATTTAAAGAGAGAGTAGAAACTTACACACTGGCTGGTATTTAACGCTTTTTTCAATCCATCTTCTCTTTCAGCACACCTGAAAGAAACACTGAAGCAAATCATAATGTTTCCTTAAGGAGCATATGTTATTACTGGCCACTTACACCATGAAAGCAATGTCTGTACCGGTTTCCTAAATTTAAAGAAAAGGCTTGCACAAAGCATACAGGGCATCAGGCACCGCTCCGAATTGCTATATCAGAAGTCTTGATTAACTTCAGGGAAATTCTAAATTCTGATTACATACTGATAAAGATTGGTGCAAAGAAAGTTATCAGCTTTTCAGATCATTCCTACAAAATCTGAAATTCTGCTCTTATATCCAATATAGCATTATCATTTTTCTCATAACAATCCAAATGTACAGCTACATTATATTTCCCTGCACTGCAACATCTGAATGTTTTTTCTCCTTTAAAAGCTTTAAGTATTTGTTCAATATGTTCCTACACACTCCAATTTTTTTTCCCCTAAAAGGAAAAAAATAAACTTCCTCTCAAGCACAAATGGAGGTGCCTGATAGTAAAAAAAAATTTCTGGTCTAATACATTTCTGATATATTTCTAAAAATGCCAACAGAATGCTTTTCACTCCAACTGTTCTGAAGCAAATTGATTGGGTTTAGTAAGCACTACCCAGCTGCCTCGGTGTCATGTGGAATAAGTAGATACAACCTTCGCTTCCTAAGATTCATGCTAACAAAATACTGTGCATCACACCTGCCTCAGCAGTTCTCTGAACAGCTAATGAGATCGTTGGTGACTTCAATCTTCAGGTGTAAGCCAGAAGGTGCTCTTGAAAGTTGGTGTTTGTTCAATGTTTATTTTGCCTATCATGCACACAGTGTTTTAGTTGAGAAATAAAAAGCCTGTGTTGTGTTTTGCGCAACATTCTCAGATAGTGTTAAAAGGAAAGCAGGTTTTACATGGTCTTTTTGGTTATTTTGTTGGATTTGGGGAGGCCTTTTCCATTATTTTCCACCAGTTTCCATCTCCTTGCTATACATTTTTGCTTTATGCAGCAGCATTTGTTTACATTTGAATGACATCAAACACTCTAAAAGCTCTTTGTCATGTTTTATCAATGTTTTCCAGCTCGCATCCTGCTTCCATATTGGCAAGCTTGACAAAGGAGTTATTTTGCATAGGGAATTAATTATACTTACAAAATTTCATCAAATTTCTGCAGATCATTTGTTTTCTGGATTACCCTTGAAGGACATATGCACAGAAAGCAACTGAAAGTATATTTTTCTTACAAGAAACAACTTGAGCTGCTTAGCAAATAGAAAGCGAAAGGCAGTACCTATTGATTATTGTTGAACTCTGCCACACAAAACAATCTAGCATGTCCCACTTCTTAGGCAGTCATTTTAGATATGATTCATATACAGCGGAGAGGCTAAAGTATAAAAGATAATTGCTCTCCTGTTCTGGTCACGGATAGCTGAAGAACGCTGCCACTACCAAAAACACTGCTGTGCTGTTTTTTTCAGGGAATAAGAATTAGATTTTTGTCCATCTGTCAGCAACAGTATCTCAGTACCATTCTATTACTCATACTATTATCCAGCTTTCAAACATGGACTCAGACTGGATTTCACACATCATACCACAGATTACATCCTCCATGTGAAATGTAATACATCCACCACTACGTAGAACTAAGTTGTAAAGGTACCATGAACTATCATTAACATAGAATTCTTATTATTTTCTAGTAAGCTCTTTTATTTTTACATAGTGTGGATATTTTGGGTTTCAGCAGATTTTTTAGCAGGTTCTTGGTGATTGTACCACATATAGCTATGCAATGAAAAACTACAGGGGTAAATTTCTTAGTATTTAAGAATATCAAATAGGATAACATCCTGATTCAGTGACAATCTACAACTAACACAAATAAAAATCACGTTAAAAGAGAAGCCAGTCTGTTGAATAACACCATAGCAAGGGGAACACCACAGCTAGATGTTATCATACAAACCAAAGCGTTCCCTTCCATGCATCTTTCTGTTAAACCCCACAGTTATGTCACATGTGAAATTCCATCTGTCCTTTATTTATGGCATCATATTTTATCCCTGAAAATATATACTGCTATCCAAATTTCAGCATTCCAGATAGTCTCAGAAGTTAAAATAGACATAAAACCTCCTGCAGCAAATTCCTATAGCAAAGACATCAAAGGATAGGGGAAAATCCAGCATTCTTTTAGATAGTCTCTAAAGAATTTCAATTAACACACATGAAAAAAAGTATTGTAAAACACAAATGAAGGTGAATAATTTTAATTGACAGTTAATTTTTGACAGTTCATTCTAGTAATAAAGTAATCTTCAGATCTAAGCAAAGTTGTCATTGTATCCTGAAAGCTAAAACTGGAAACAGAAGCAAGAGCTATCCCTTGTAACCTTTTCAGTGATGGCAAAAAGAAAAGTGACACCATGCTACCTCTTGCATTAATAAGAAGGATAATATAATATAGCTGAGATTAGCATTTGAGCAGCTAAGGCACATGGACCAAAACGCCTGGTGAATGCAATGCCTGACCAATTACTTTTTAACTGAAGTTCTTAAAATAATGAGAACTGAATCTGACATTTAAAGAGAAGAACATGAACACTTGTCTACTTAATTATCTTAAGCCTGAAAGCACTTCAGTCCTATACTTTTTCCTTTTATTGTAGCATTATCTACACAGCATTAGAACAGGAGGAATATAAGGGCTTAGACTTCAGTTGTTCCACTTTCTAAAAAAAGGCCTTCACATTATCTCAGCAGTAAAATAATGCTTTATCACACTGCCCTAACATACTAATAAATATTTCAGCCAGGTTATTTTTTGTTTATTTTTTTTTCCACTGACTCCATGCCTTAGGGTAATTACAGACTGATAGTATCTGTTGGTACTATGGATTTCATAATACCTCACTAGAATACTTTGTTAGGCCTACTTCCTTAGTTATACCAGTCATGCCAGAGTCATTGCTATCACAAGGCAAAGACTCATTTTTTTATTTCTTTATCTATTTACACCTTGGGAGGAAGAAAATAATGCTAAAATTGATTTGACAAGATTCCCCACAGTGCTATGGAGAAATTTTACTCAGTGAGTCACTTTTTACACAAAAAACCACCAACACAAAAAAGAAAGTGACATGCAGCAGGAAATGGGGACTTGTTGTTTACAAACATTTTGAGAAACTATGTGCCATAAGCTAGACTATATAAATGAAGCTTTGGGTACAATGTAACCACTCTATCACTAATGTGTTTACAAATCCTTGGGCTTGTTTCATTGTTGTGGTTTTTTAATTGTTTTTTAAACAGTGCTACACTTGCGATGTTCCTGCAGAGTAAAATAATGTTTTATTATTTCATATCACTTTGTGGATCTGTTAGTTCTGAGATGATCTGGACCATTCCTAGTTCAGACCAATCTGTAGCTCCCCCACAACCTGAAGTATCCAGGACAGCCCATTCACCTTGAGACAGTGTTTCCCCTAAAAACCTCTATTGGCAAACGGTAAGGATGTTCCAACTTATTTTATTAACATCTCATAAATGATATCAGAAGCCATGCCACAAAAAGATGCAGAAAGCCATAGCTGATTTTTGTTTGGATTTGTTTGTTGATCCTCAAGTACACTGTAACGCTAACAGAAATCCTCTTACTGCTAATTTGCTAAACAAGTAATTTTTTCAAATTTGAGGCTGCAGGAAAATACAGATTAACAAAAAAAGCATTCCATGCAGAATGCAGCATAGTCACCATCAGAAAGAGGAGAAATACTGGTAGTATTTCTCTTTAATATGATACCCGTTGCTAGAAATGCACTTATACTGGGAGTCACAGCAATAGAACCAAAGTTAAATTTACTCGTTCCCTGTAAAATGCGTATACCTTCCTCAAATACGAAACGGTTTCCAAATTACAGTACCGTCAAGAGAGAACAGGGAGGAAAGTACATTTGCATCCTACTTACTGAGGGGGAACAGAGAAGAAAAATCACATTTTTGCTGGTTTAAGTTTTTTTTCTCACAGTAAAACTGCCTAGATTTTACCAACAGAATGCTCTAAACAAATTTCTTCATTGAAATCATCACCCAAGTTAGCAAAACTTCTTGCAGGCTGGAAAAGAGGAAATTTTGAAAGCAGAGATTTTGCATACAATTTCCTCGGGGTAGAAACAGATTGAACCATATTCCACCTCATGAAGTTGTTGCACAGCTAGTAACAAAGATGGCATAAATACCAAAAACAAAGTAGTATTTTCTGTACCATTATCACAACGATAGTTTCCCAAATGCTGTTTACTGTAAGCACACGGTGTAACCCAGATGTTTAAAAGCCACACACTGCAAGAGAACCTATAAGGCTACAAGTGTTTATGAATTTATTATTGTATCTAAAAACTGTAAGTAATTTCACCTTATGGAAGCCAACAAATACAAATGAATGTAAAACATTTAAATATATACCTTGGAAAAGAAACAGTGTTACTATAAGAAAGAAGTAAAGCTACCTATAAGTAAAAATATGAGTTTACCTGCTAAACTAGACTTTTTCATTTAAACAAAACCCAACCTTTCTTTGTAAAAAAAAAGTTACATATTTCCACTGTATTTCAGTAACGAAAATAGAATTCTGGGATTTAATGGAGAGGAAGACTTTTCTAAAGTAATTGCAAAATCTCTGAAGAACTCAAGCTTATCTGTTAATTATTCATGTTTCTGTTTTCATTTCCAACTACTCTGGAGCTGCTGATGCTGGCACTCTCTACTAGGTTTAAGCATCCTTTCAGCTCAACTCTGCCAAATTAAACTGTCACTTTCTATTAAAAAATCTATAGCAGGAGGTTTTTAATCTTCTGATATATACTTTGTAATAAGAAGTCAAAGTTTAAATTAGGACAATATCAGCTTATGAAATAAAGCCTAAGCAGCGCAGTGACAACCACCAGTGAAGACAAACTTCCTGCTTGCATCCAAGGGCACAGCAGAGCAGTTTTAGCTCCTATCTTCCTGAAGGTTTTATTTTACAAAGTCTCAATTCCGTGTTGCACCTTTATCTAAACTAGCGCTGCCCATAGATTGACAGAAGACATCTGAAGGAAGATATCACTTGCCATCAAGTGGTTAATCTGTACCTGAATTTACTGACCTACTACACCTGCAGTCCATCTGCCTTTCAGGGTATCAACTACACAGTGCAGAACCCTGGAACTGATGCTTCCTTCCATGAGCTGCTCCTTTGCAAACTTCCATAAGGAACTAGGGGCTCCACATTCCATTGTGCTGAAAAATAAACTGAACCAACTTTAGTAAGGAAATAACTTTAGAAAATAATTTTCTCTCTCCTTTTTTTGTGGAATTTTTAAAAATAAAATATATTAATAGTCCTACTAATTTCCCTTTAATATTACCTTTCCCTTACAGTTTTTCCTGCTAAGCTTTTGCTACCACTCCTGTATTTCCAATCACTATTTTCTAGTCCTTTCCCCCCCGCCCCCACCTCTCTACCTCTACCCTTCTGATTTTATTTTTTTTCCTTCTAATTTCCTGGCAATTATATCCCTTATTTTCTGTACAGGTACAACCACTATTTACTTCCCATTTGCTTCAGTGATGCTGCAAAGCCAGTTCCCTCTACAGTAAGGGGTAAGCCTTGCAGGGAGGACTGCACACCCACGGCAGGAACACGTGCGCTGCAGGAGGTGACCTTGTTTGCTCAATTCCAGCAGAGAGAAAGGGATCATCACCCATCAGCTGATTTTACTAACTCCAACAGCAAAAGAATTAGTGGCTAAACAGTAGGATGAGGATTTGTAAAAAATACAAAAAAAATTTAGCTGAGATTCTCATCCACTTAAGTAATAAAAGTGAAAGGAAACCAAAATATCTTAACATTTTCCATGGAGGGAAAATTCCCAGACCCTTTACCTCATGTATTTACCTAAAATATTCATGCATCATTCTGAAAACTATGTTGTTAAATTCCCTACATAAGTTTAAATTTGGAAGATCCCATTTCAGTTCTCAGGAGTTATAGCTTCCTATTTCCAAGAGACCTGCTGCCAAACTGCTTGTCCAATTGGTTTAAATATTTACACTTAGACACAGCTCTAAATACTTGCTTTCTACTTCTACTTGAGGCAGTATTTTCCTCAGTGCCTATTAGAAGTCCAGCTCAGGAAAATCATAAGCAGGACCTTTATGTATCACTGTAATTGAAGCATTTCTTGAATCATTAGATTAGTATTTAAAAATAGAAAATGAACTTCCAGGATTTGAGTTTTCTTTTTATTAAGTTCAATGCTTAGTCTTTTTATTACAGAAGTTTAACTTCCTTTATTCCTAAGTTAAGAAATTAAATACTCTTTGTACCTAGCAGGTATATATTAGTATATACTGCATTGATTATTTTTAGTAATATACAACATGAGAGAAGTTTTTGCGTGCTGAATGAACCAAGACATTTCATGGGGCAACAAGACTATGACCTTTCCAAACTGATTTATCAACTGAAATAGTTTTGCAGTGTTTGGAACAAGTATTTGAATTCCACATGCTGCCCCAACAGCTCCCCACCCCCTTCCCCCTCCTTCCCCCCTGCAACTAAACTTCAAAGCCATAGCCTCCAAGAAGCTACAGTTTGATCCATTTACCGATTTCTGTATTAATCTGATGGTACAGGCCAGCAATGGCTTTACATACAGCCCTTTTCTAGTCATACAGCCGCTTTCACCAGCCTCTGGCTCAGATGTCAACTTGGTGACAGCTGCAGAACAGTAAAACACATTTCATCAACTTCTCCTTTGTTGTCCAGCTCATATCAGATTAATCTGGTCTGAGCCCAGCAGATAAATAGGGCCTTCTCTGTCTGGTTAGCATCCTGAAGTATGCTCCAGCAGTGACAAAGTCTTTCCAATACAGGCATATATTTTCACAGATACAATTTTTTTATGTATAAGCATACACACACCTCATTACCCACCAGCATGGTGGAAAATTGGAAATTACATGTAACTGACACTGTTAGGTACAGTAAAGAAATTACTTAACTACATATAGGTTTTGTTTGGTTGGTTTTTTGCCTTGAAAGGTTGGACCAGATGATCCCTGAGGTCCCTTCCAACATGGCAACCTACAATTCTATGGTAATTAGAAAATACTTAAAGAATTATGTGCATGGTAACTATAACTGACACAGAGATTTAAACTGGTAGAAAGGTGACCAGGATTTAAAATAACACTCAAACTGTATTCATCCTCTGAAAGGTCTTTGCTATTGAAATCCATCAAAGGTAGGAATTTCAGGGGTGAACCTCCTTACAAATCTCTTGTCCTACGATACCACCTGCAAATCCTGCTAAACCACATCTGAAAGTGACAGTATATTTGAGGAATTTGCATGAGTAAATCAGAATGATTGTCTAAAATAATAATATCCTAAAAACAAGGTTTTGATCTTCTCCAAAAAATTTCAGACATAATGCTCCATGACATCATGTAATGAAGTCCTATAAAGGACCTCAGGAAGGGGCTGATTCAAAAGAGCTTATGAAATGAGAGCATCTATTCCTTCCCACACAGGAAACAGGATTTTTATCTATTTACAGAGATTATTCTTCTGAAGTAGAGCCGAAGAAAATTTAGTCACAAGATGTCCTCCAGACAGGGAGAAGTGACCTCAACATGGGAGAAACAGAACCCTATTATTAGGATTACTAAAACAAAATGGCTCATAAAACAATTATTTGCTCCAATCACTAGCACTCTCTCCATTATGTCATGGCGTGAGTATTGAGATCATTTAAAAAGATGTTTAAATTGCCTGTAACCATAATCTTGTTATGACATCTTTATCTTGTCACATGAAATTTTACTCCCATTCTTTTATCCTAGAGATCTTTAGTTGATTCCTACTATTAATAGACATTAGACTCTGTCTGGCTCAGCACACACTGACACACACTGTTTCACTGGAGCTAACAGTCACAACTGTGGCTCAGGCAGAATTGTCTCATTTTAAGCACAGACTGAGCAAGAAAAGATATCGGTGAGGAGAATACATAAGCTGACTGTAATACAGTTACTACATAATGCTGCAAGGTTGCAAGAGGATAATTGAACTGCTTAAGAATCCTCATCTATACAAAGATTTTAGAAAGGACTATCAACACAGTCATTCTACAGCATGGTGTCCTAAATATTGCCTATTAGGCTATCAGGGTTTAAGAGGCTGGATCCTTGAATAAATCTGAAGAAGAGTACACTAAAAGATGAAGTTAAAATATGTTATTTTTTTTCTATATACCTGCCATAACATTCAAATTTAAATAAGGCCTTAGCAGCTGGAAGGTTGCTGAATATCTATTCAGCCATAGAATAAGCAATTACATCCTTAGACATATGGAATTTTAAAGGTAAAGACAGAAAGAATCCATTTCTCTTCTCTGCACCAGTGAGATCTTATGCACAGAGTGGGAAGATCTCAGAATATACTGAGCATAGATGTGATGCAGTCATCTTGGTGTCCCTCTCTCCCAGATCTTTGCAGTCCAGTATCTCCTACAGGATGCAGTACTGGACGACTCCTTTTGTTCAGTAAAAACAAAACTTTTCTTCCAAGTTTATTATTGTACACAGTTTGAATGCAAAGTCTTTAATACTGCTCTAAAAGCAATCAAAACTTCTACTGCAGCAAAAGAGGTCCAAACACCCCTATTAAATGGCAAGGTAACCACAGCATAATGTTTTCTATGCTTGGTTTACACTTACAGCTATGCTCTTGTGCTGACCCATATCTGCTCTCTGTATCCATTCCTTCTCTGACCTTCATCTCTACAAGGTCTTATACTTGTTTTTATCAAATCTTGCATGGTCTTTTCCCTTTTATCACAAAAACCAGGAAGACCTAACTTTCTGGGATGATCACAGCTGCCAACTGCTGGCTTTAGAAAGCAAAGAAGTCTAGAACTGACTAATGAGACAAGAGTGAAGTGCTGGTTCCCATCACTAGTGCAACAAACAATATATGTCAGTGGTATCACAGTCACTCTTCTGCCCCTCTTCCTCTTTTAAGTCTCATCCACTTCATCCACATTTCTCACATAAAAACAGACACCTCCAGTTATGTAGCAGAAATTAAAATGACAGAAAACAGCAGAAATTAACTACTGTGATAACTGTTCTCTGCTACATTTTCCGCATTGGAGCAGCAGAAATGGGGCAGAAAGTCACCACATAAATTACATGTTATTAACTTTAATTATTCAACACCAAGAAGAATATTTGCATCAGAATATTTAGAGAACACATTTCTCCCATACCTCCTTCTGAAAAATAGCTGTAACTTAAGATACAGCTTTTTACTCAGTATGCCCATTGGCTAACTTAATTCTTTGCTCACATGTGAACATGGAAGACTTTAAACACTCCTCACACTATTATGAACAGCAGTGAACAGCTACAAACAATCTGTGCTATAATTCAGGTGACTCCTGAAGTCTAAACTGCACTAATAAATGTGACAATCTCTAACAGAATACCTGGAACCTGTTGAGCTCTACTTCCATTCAAGCAAAACAGGTTAAATTATCCCCTCCCTGCAAGGCACAGCACCTCCTTCACAGGAGGAGTTAATAGTCATGGGTTTTGGCTGCATGCTCCGAGCTTGCCATAGCCTGGCCTTCTATCTGCTTGTTGTTCCTGGATTCTGTTCAATATATGCAATTTATAAGTTAGCAACAATTTCCCTGATTTCCCACTGAACTGAACCAGAACTTCCTTAATCTTAACAAATAATAAACCATAAATTGAATTCTATCCGTATTAGTAAGCACTGACTAGAGGAGATAAAAATTTGAGTTTAGGCATTCAGCCTATTGTAAATTGCAAAGGTTCTCTGAAAGATGGCAAAATTAAAAAAGTATGAGGAGAAAAAAAGCACTAAGAAATTATAACACAATGAGAACTTAATGAGGATGGGTGAGAGCTGACATGAAGCACTCATTCAACTGCAGCCATTTTTGCCCCACTCTCAGAAGCACATTGCTGAGGATCAGTTCTGTGAAAGTACAGGATACAAGACCACCAGGATACCTTTCAAAGGATTTTCAAGTAGGTTGAAATAATAAAAAAATGACTTTTTGCTTAATCTGAGACCTAGAAACTGTTGGAAGGGTACTTTTGGCTCAGAGATTCCTATCTGTTTTTATATTTGATTAATTGCCACAATGAAAATAAGTTTCTTCATGCTCCGCTCACTATATTCTAAAGGTGCTTTTCTCTGTTACTTTCAAATACCAATTATTGTGACAGAGACTCCTGTCCTTTGATTTGTTTTGATCTTTGATGAAGACAGATACTTGTCTTTGAAATCTAAGGTGACAGCCTCTGAAGCTCTCCAGCATACTTCTGCTGCCGTAAGGTATGTGTTATATTCTACTTTTAACAGGAAAAGGTACAATAATCTTCATTTCTTCAATAATAAAACCGAAAAACAAGTTGCATTATTAAAATACATTTAGACTAGGATATACATAAGGATATACTTTAAAATTATCAATTATAATGCTTCTATGTGGGAAGTAAGCTACAGTGACATACTTCTGCCCTTTATGAAAGGCTTATTAGCTCATACTAGTCTGCACAGCATTTCTTAGGAACCTGTGGTTAGGAGTTTGTATGTGAATTGCAGGGAAAGTGACTACTCCAACAAGCCTGAAGTTCTGTCACCTTTATAAAGAAAGACAAAGCAAGTACGAACACACAGATTAAAGAAACCCTCATCTTACTCTTCATATTAGAATCTCAAAGAATGTATATTGCCCAATTAGCTAAGGCTGCTCAATTTGACTATGATACTATTTGCTTTAAAGGAATCAGTTTACTGCATCTTGTTTAAATCCATTAAGTGTCCTTTCACAATTTTATCTGAGCATCTATCCACGCATCTAAATGCTAGATACATGCCCTCTAATCAGAAAAAGTTATGGCTGAATGTATCAAAATCAGTTTTCTCCCCAAGGACTCAAGAGCCTGAGCTCCTTGTACTTAGAGACAAACTGAGGCAAGTGTCAGAATACCTGTTCTTTTCACAAAGGCACAGAGCCACTGAGAAAATGAACAATTTTAGGCATCTCTGCCTGTTGCATCACCAAAAATAGTGCCTGGCAGCACAGTGGTGTGCAGGGGAATCCAGGCTTCCTCATCTAATAGAAGAGGCACTGAACTACACTGGCCCCGAATTCTGTCTGTGCTGGTATGCCTTGCTCTTCACGCCCGGTTTGGTTTAGGAAGAGCTCAGTCCTCTGCCTGGCACTACTTTACGATGTCATTTGCATTCTCTTCATCTCCCCTTACAGGCTTTCACTCCATCAGCTAATTCATTCCCGTGATCACAACTACATTATTCACTGCTGACTCACAGACCTACAACCAGCTCCAACACATTTCCTTATTCTCAATTCAGTGTATCAACATCTTTCTCTGACATCTCCCCAGGGATAAATCTATCAACTGACATTTCAAAGGGTCTAGATGCTCACAGAATCGTGACAAAAATTCAATACCTCACTGCGGTAGCATTTAACACATGGAACTCAAAACACTTCTGATTAATCATTTTTCTGAATATGATCATCCACTAATTGTGAGTATACAGTCAAAGGATATACAAGACTTGGGAGAACCATTAATTTATAAATACTTTCGAAGTACTAAACTATCATGGAGATGGCTCTGAAAGAGCACCTATATGTGCTCTGATATTGACCAAATTAATTGTTCCTGTTGAAGGCAAAGGCTTCAATTTAAAAGAAAAATAAAAGAAAAACTAGAAAAAAATCTTGGTTTTCCTTTCTGTTACTTGTTTATCTGCGGTAGTACTCCCTTTAAATTAAAAACCCAGTATCTTCACATCGAAGTCAGGATCTTTTATTTCTTGCCCCCAACTTAGGCTAATTCCCAGGAATCATTTACCACCATCAGCTGCTAATATAACACGCTACACAAGACTGCTTATGGAAACAGATATGCTTATAGGATGGGAATCTTAATTTGTAATAATGTAACAAAGAAGTCTTGATATAGCTGTTCTAGCTGCATTTCCATGTCCATGATCCATAAGATGGAGAGAAAAAAAAGTCCTAATTTTTTAATCCTATGTAAATGTTTTTTTCAGCAATAATTTGTTAGTGCTGTTCATGAAAATGCATAAATAATTAAGTACCACCATATGTTAAACTGTAGCACAACCTTCTGCAGACACAGTAGAAATTTTGCTAACAATTACACCTTCAGGTATATGAATTAAAACACGGTGGAGCAGATTAGTATCTACTGTGGATATTTTTCCAGCTGAAGTGGTAAAGGTGATATCAATCAAGTTATAACTTTTCATGGGATTAAGCCTTTGCATAAATATTAATCCTTTTACTCAGTCTAGAGCTGTGAAGAAATTCACAATATGAGCCATTTTCTATTTCACATTTTAGGAGCGTAAACTGCCTATTGTGCATTTTTATAATGAAGTGTGCACTGTTAATGTGATTTTTTTTGCACAGCACTTTAAAAACATTACCTTCAGGTTTTGAGCTACTTATTAAAACCTACTTTCAATATGGAAGAAAAAATGCTCGAAATCAACATCTGTTTTTTGGAAATAACAGTAAATTTAAGATAGGAACTATACTATTATTTTGCTGAAAATTGAATAATTGCACTGTACAATAATTTACATTATGTAGTATGGACAAATTATTTTTTTACCATTTCATTAGATTACTATGCCAGTTTTTTTAAGCAAACACTATTCAGAAGCAACTACTGCTTACCCCAGATGTTTGAATCATATAATTGCTCAGAAAAACTCCAACATTATCCTGAGCTACATAAAAACCCTATTGTTTTGGTACTGTCATGTCAGCAGAACAGCTAATGGTCAATTAACTGCATCATTCCATTGTGTTTCAGAACGATAGTACGCCTCTATTAACTGAAGAAAGGTAATCTCACAGTATGGGTGCCATCACTACAAAAAACCTCTCCTCTTCTGCTCAGTTTCTCCTGTTTCTAATGCCTTATTTCCTGTACAGCTCTCTCAGTATGTGGGAAGCACTTTGCAAAAGGTGCACTAGTCCAAAAATAAATGGAACTTCAGAATGTTTGATTACCATTCAGAAAAACCACTGACAATTAGCCGATTACAAAAAACATTCATCTTAAAAACAATGTTTCTCACTGTGCTGAAACCCTGTAAAAATCTAAAAACCGCTTTCATACCAACTTCCCTGTCCATGTCCCTTCTGTGTCACATAGTTTATTTTACAGTAACTGAAAAAATGGCAATCACAATTTCAGATAAATATACTGATTGTCATGGGGCTATAAATCTGTTGGGAGACAAATTCTTCCTGCTGTAGAGAACAGTAAATACCAGCTGTGCTTCTAATTACATGTGTCTGTTCAGGGAAAGTGGGATTTTTCTTTCCCTTGAAAACTACTCTTTTAGGAAAAATAATAAAAAAGTACTCACATGGCCCAGCATCAGCTCTCACAAGTCAGAAAGCAGGCAGAAGGTTGATCAAATCTAGCCATAGTCAAGGATTAGGCCTTCAAAAAAAACAGGGTGATTGAGGTTTGAGAAAGCAGGCAAAGATCTCCAGAACTGGTCATCAGACTCTGTTCAGCAAATCAGGATTATAAAGCACATAGTAAAAGACCACCTGTTCACACAGAATATTCTTTGCAAGGAATAACATGGGACAAAGTAGTAATACTGTTCTTTAGATGTCACTCAAAATTACATAAGTGATTATCTGATGTTCTTGCCTGTGAAAGCATGGAATTGAATCTGATGACCCAAGAAATCCCTTCCATTTAATGTCTATAATTAATGTTCATAATTCTGCTAAGATCTCCTTCAGGCTAACAGTAGATTTGTGACTAGCAATGAGCTTCCTAACAAGAACTCTACATTGTAAATAAGAGAGTTCATGCCAAAAACTGTGACAACCACTACTTAAAGCAAAAGAGCTCTACATTGATGGAAAAGGAGTCAAGAAATTTTGAATGTATGTCTTTGTTTATCTATAGGATGCAGCAATCAGAACCAAGCTATGTTTAAAAAGGAGACTGCAGGGATTTTTGGACATGACTAGATTATATTACAGTAACTTTGAGATAGTACTATAGTGACTTTCTGTTGTCTTTCATTCACAATTCAGAAAAGAATATAGAAGAACTAATCTTTGAGCACAAATGTAAAGTAAAAGAGATCAAACAGCATGGAAAAATGCTATGATTTCCACCAGTTATCACACTGTTTTTTCATCCTTTGTATACTCATCCATGTCGATGTGAACGCCGGTTTTTCCCCCCACAATATTACTTTGTGTTCATGAAATTTATGACAGTCTGCTACTTTTTTTTTGCCCATCCACCCCTGGAAAAAAGCACCTTAATGTACACACTTAACGCTCTTACATTTTAGGGGCATAACATCTACAATTTCTTGAAGTAAAAGACAAATTCTCTGTTAATGAAAGACAATAACTGTGGTTTTGTTTACAACAGTATATGTTTTATGTTTATAATAACATTAATACATGCCCAAGAAGTGTTACAGATATGTAAACATCTGAAGTGCTTTCTGTGACTTGTTTTCAATGGTTCTGGGATTTCTTCACCCATTCCTAACTCTATGTCCTCATGTTGTCTCAGAGACAAGCAATGTGATAGACTTGCTTCCCACATACCAGAAAAACCTTTTCCCAAGTAATAATATCTACATTTTGTGAAAGATCTCTCACCTGTCAGTTTTTAATGGCTCAGGAGACTTGTAAAATAGAATTCTGTGTTGCATACCTTGTCCAAGTGTATCAGCACTGCATACTGGGTGCATTCTTTACTTGATAAAAATGGGCATAGTAATTGCATACAAATAGCTTCACCACTGAGAGCTTGATCTGTGCAAGAATTTGCACTTGTATTCATTAGAGGTTTTCATTACCCTGCTGATCATACTGCCTTATCTTACTGAATGTAAGAAGAAAACAACACAGAAAACATTTGTGTTTCCTACATAAAAATTCTTAAGTTTAGCACTAGGCTTCCCAGGTTAAAGAAATACATTTATATTTTAAATTGATTAAGGTCTCAGCTTGATAATCTCAATATTTATTGTGCAGTCCTCACATTGTTTTGTATTGAAAATAACAGAAATTGTAATTAGAATCTGCTTGAGATGACCTATAGAGTTTTATTTTTCTGTTTCTCATATGAAATGATAGAATCGTACATACAGATCTTACCTTCCTTTTTTCACAGATTAAAGTTACTGAAAACCTACATGAACCATTTCTACCCTGCAGTCTCCATTTCTCACACTTCTCATCTCTGCTATATTTAGGGTTTTTTGCACTTAAAATTCCTTATAACTTCAGCCACAGGAAAACACAATTCCTTGCCTGTAGGTGAAAGAGGCACCACTATGTTTTTAGCTTTTAATCTCCAAAGAAACTTTCATTTAAGATTCCTATATCTAGTGCATTATAACCACTAAAACTTCCATTACTCTTAACACACACATATCTATAGCGCACTATAGCATCAGAGCTATCTCAAGTTACTCCTAATGAACCAGTACCTACATCTTTAGAACTGTATAAACTTAAAAAGTGACACAGCTGTATCAGCCTGTCACAGCAGCAGATTCTGCCTGGCATGTACTGCTTCTTGGCTAGAAACTCCACTGTGTTCAGTTCAGTCTGAATTGTTTGTCATATTGGTGACACAGTATGTCTATTTTCAGCAATAAAATCTCCAGAGCACCTACATTTCTACTGTAGAACCAACTTTAAACTACCCTGCTGCAGGAAGAACAGAGAAGGCCAGAACACACGCCCAGAAAAATTCACATGCTAGACCTTCTTCTGTAACTCTCGTCAATCCCTATGTCCCGTGTGTGAACTGCTGCACAGAAGAGACAAGAAAGTGGTACCCAACTCCTGTATCATTACCCCAAGCATCTGCCTGGATTCATGGTGACTCAGATTGACATTTTCTTCCAACTGTTGACAAAACAACTAAAACAGATGAAATCTTATAGGATAGCACTTTTAAAAAAATAAGTAATGATTGGTGCAAAAAGTCTTTCAAATACAGCCTAAAAAACCTACAGAATTGCCTCCACTAGCTCACAGAAAATTTAAGCATTCAATATAAACTGAGCAATAATCTGTATGAAATAGAAATGAGCAGATGAGTAGGAAAGCAGGATTTGCAGTTTCTATTACTCTGCCATGATGCAGCACTAGTAAAAATGAATAAGAGGTTTCTCCAACAATTGTCTACTTTGAACTCAAGACATACACATACATATATACCCACACATACATATAAGATCCTAATTCAGGATGACAAATGTAAAAGTCAGCACTGATATTTAGGTTCAGAATCCTCTACTGCAATTGTTCAGAAGTTATTAAAACTGGATCAGCAAAGACTGTTCTTGAGAGCCATGTTATTCCTGATACTACCCTAAAAATAGTATTTAGCTAAGACTGAATCACAGAACATCAAACCAAATTATTTTCCTTATACAAATCCAAAATTAGTCATTTCAATATTTTGCCTACCCTGCCCATTACACAGAATACATCAGCATAAAGGTAAAATAAAAATGAAAATAAAATATGAACAGCCGTGATGCAGTTGTTTTAATTTTAGGTAACTTTTTTTTCCCTCAACTAGGTTGCACATCACCCAATGTAAGGCAATAATGTCAGGAATCAGCTTGCTCTGGAGTGTACTTTAAATTCATCTCACTTTTTGACAAATGGAATAATCGTAAAGTATCCATGAGATAAGACTTTAAACAGCTATTTCTATACACATATCTCTGCCTTTACCCTAGTCTGTGTTCCTCTGCAGACATCGCTCCACACAATTCTTCCACAGACTGACCAAGACAGAAATCCCCAACCATAGGGCTCAGAAGGCCCAGCACCATGGGCAATTTCCCTCAGTGAGGCACTCTTTCATGTTATGTGCCTATTCCACTAGTCAATACTGGAGCTTTTATTGGTAGAAGAAAGAGGTTAAAACTCATGTAAATGGGAAAAAAGGGAATATGTGGAAAACACAGTACTAAGTAGTCATGAATGTAAAATGAATGACAAAACGCATTAAAATTACATTTATCATTACGGTTAAAGATAGGTTATGAAACAGAGGGTATGACACAGAATACACTAACTTACCTGAGCAACTAGAAAGTACAACAAAATTTAAATTTTTTCTACCCTTCCTGTCTTTGTGGTATTGTAGGCAATTGCCTTTTACAATGGATATATTTGTGTTCTAACAAAATGTGGGTTAGATTCCAGAAGGGCTCTTTTAGTGCTACTCAACTGACAGGCTGAGAGGCAACACTAATAAAGGGCAAACAAAGCAAACAAAACTATTCCCCATTTTTTTTTCTCCTGTTAGGAGAGACATGTAACTTGTTCAGCTACAAAGGTCAGATATTGAAAATATATTGTTAATTATGTGACAATTTACAGATAATTTAGTGATTAATTATGGTGCCTCGTAAGTATTCAAAACATGAGATATTACATGTCACTGAATTTTTTACCAGTCAAATCTGGTACACAAAGTCCTACCTAGCAACAGCATGCCTGCCCTTAGTTGTAAGAAGATAAGTATTGGAAGAGATAAAGCTTCAGAAGTGCACTCTGCATTAAAACAACCCAAACATACGGTTTAAAGCCTGTACAGAGACATATGATTATTTCTTACAAACCTCATTCAATGTGACAAGCATGTTTAAAGCTTTTAAGTTTTCCACAACAACCATTATAAAAGGAAAAAAAGGAGCTTGTGAAGAATTACACTCTACAATACTTGTAATATTTTCAATAAAGGATTACTCTTATGCCATGAGGCGTATAAAACAACGCCAGATTCCTGCATTGTTGAATTGGTATTCCTTGGTCTGACCTAAGATGGTACAGAGCAAAGCAGCTGAACATCCACCTGATGTTTTGGGGGTTCAGGATCTGTGGATAACCGTGGTAATCCTATTCAAGATCAGAACTTCTCACACTCAGGATCATCACCTCCCTTCTGTTCCTCCTGACAG